>JAHUTJ010051411.1:0-13913 GCA_036250325.1 Characodon lateralis
ATCTGGGAGGGGCTCGGAGTAGAGCCGCTGCTCCTCCACATCGAGAGGAGCCAGTTGAGGTGGCTCGGGCATCTATACCGGATGCCTCCTGGACACCTTCCTCGGGAGGTGTTCCAGGTATGTCCCACCAGGAGGAGGCCCAGGGAACGGCCCAGGACACGCTGGAGGGACTATGTCTCTCGGCTGGCCTGGGAACGCCTTGGGCCCCCCCTGGAGGAGCTGGAGGAGGTGTCTGGGAAGAGGGACGTCTGGGTGTCTCTGCTGAGTCTGCTGCCCCCACCACCCGGTCCCGGATAAGCGGAAGACTACGAGTACGAGTATGAGATCTGTTGTAGACAGTCAGCCACTCCTGCATTGGTTAATAGAAGAACAGTTGTAAACCAAGAAAATGTTGATGTTTGCTTTATTTGCACCAGGTGGAGCATTCTTCTCTCTCTGGTTCTACATCATTCTAGGAATGAAGCTTTATTCCTACCAGGAGACTAACTTCTGGTACCGCTTGGTTGATTCAGGTATTCCTGTAGCACCGCAACGACTGCTGATTATAAAAACTGTTATGATCCCCAGCTTTGAAATGGCTAATAACACTCGTTGCTTGTTGGAATCCGACAGTTCCAGCTATTGGTTTAAAGTAAAGAATCGGCACAAAACAAGTTCAGGCAAAAAAAAAAAAAAAACGAACAAGAGAGGAAGATTCAAATCAGACATGCAGCCAGTCGTTATTCAGGCAGCTTCCCTGAACCTAAACCCAGAAACTAAAACAGCAAACCAAAGCCAAAGATGGGACTCCTGGTAAGTCCCACTCAAACTAACCATTAACAGTTAGGAAATTCCTAGGAAACCCAACATTTCAAGCAGACTGGAAGAAGGGCGTGCTTTCTATAGTTTGCTCATTGAGTTTGCTCCATAAAGGACAGGAAATATAACAGTTACAGTCAAACTCAGAGATACATTTCTACTATGTTAGATAGCAGTTTTGATATGGAAGATATGGCTCACCTCCCAGGGTGGCACAACCTGGGGTCGGCACTCAACTACAAAAATGTTTCAAAGTTATCTATCACTTGTAGGACCAACAAGTTTTTGACTCCTTAATCGCATTTTTATAAGTCCAATCAGAAATAGCTTCCTGTTTAACGCTAAAAGTTTTGAATTTGATCCCAAAACATTGATTTCTGTGTTTCTTAGAGAGGTCTGGAATGCATTTGATCCACTCTAGATCAGAATCTTAAATGTTGGTTCTGTGAATAACAGAAACATATGATCATCAATAACTACAGTACTTTCTCCTTTAGAGAAGGACCTGGATGGATCTGTTGGCCAAACAAATCTGGCACTAGGAGGTGAATCTGGTTGTCATTCATTAATTGATGCTTCATTTTATAACAGCTGTTCACACATTTTGACAATCTTGACTCTTTGCTCATTTGCCAGATCTGTATTATTTCCTCTTTGCCCCGACTCTGTGCTACCAGAGAGATTTCCCTTTCACTCCAAAGATCAGCATCAATAAGCTGCTCCACAGGCTGCTGGAAATGGTGAGCGAGACATCGACAACAAATTGATCTTGGACGGTTTATTATACTTAGAGCATTCAGATATTCCTTTTAGGGAGGTAGAACTACTGACATATTTCTTTTTTTTGAATTTTTTTAGTACTTGGAAACCACACAGATGATAAAGCTTCATAGGTCCCTGCGCCTTGTTTTAGCATGGAAATAAATTGGCTCATTAAAAGACATTGTTAATTAACTTTGCGTGTGTAAAGTATGATGCCTGGTAACAGCATTGGCTCTAATCAGGAAGAAAATCAAAGTCTTAAATTCTAACTTGGCATTGATTTTCACAGCAGGGCCTCAAATACATGAAATCACACGTTTTCAGCTGTTTTACCGCAGTTCTTTGATTTTTGCCCCGTTTTGTACCTTCAATCTGTAAACATACCAATCCATAGTAAACATGTGGACTATGTATGGCTACTGCCACTGTATCTTGTGACTGTTTCTTCTTTATTCTTCTAAATTCATGCATAACCCCAGAGAAATTCATCTTTTTGTGATGTGTTCTGTCTTCAGGTGGTGGTTATTCAGATCATGGTTGGCATTGTGCAACAGGTACAGTAGCTGACGGAAGCTGCTTCTGTTCGTAAAGTAACATGATGACATTTATCATAAAATTACAGTTACGCCCAAAATTATTCATACATCTGGCAGATTTAGGTTTAAAGTAATGTTTTAGTTTGATCGACATGTTTCTTATGAGTAGACGCAGTACTCGTGTTTTGAATTGGTCCATAGAATTGGTCCTGACTTGAATCTCATAGAGAATAGGTTGGTGGAGCTAATGATTAGGGTGATGGTAAGGAGGCCTTCCAACCTCAAAGGCTTGGTATGTCTTACCAAAGATAAATCGGCATAATACCTGTGGAAACATGCAAAAAGCTGCTCAGCAAATATAGAAAGGGTTTGATTTCACACTTGTGTATTTAACGATGATATATTTATGAAGAAGTGATTTTAAAATAAATAAACCAGTTTTATTTTGTACTTTTTTTATTTCCCTCTTTTAGTGGATTGAGCCAATCTTCCAGAGATCAGATAATCCATTTTCTGTAGGTAAAATTTAATTGTCATTGGTTTTAAAAGCAAAAAAATGCAGTGGTATACTTTTAAATTTACTTTCCTATATTTTGCTTTCCTTCACACAGGGCATAGACATCACCTTAAGAGTGGAGCACCTTGTTAGCCTGGCTGTGAGTAATTTTAATCAGCTTTTCTCGTAAACACTTGCCATGATCAGTGGTTTCCAGGCTTTCTGAAGGTTTTTTTCTCCTTTGGGATTTAGCTTCTTGTTCTCTAAGTTTTTGGTAATATTAATGAGAAAAAGTGGAAGAAAAAATATCTGAAAATTATGTTATCATGACGTCCAACAAAGACCTGACAGGGGACCTGGAAAAAGTCCAGTCTATCTAAAGTCTTCGGTCAACAGCTATTTGGGAGCCACCGTGTTGGTGCCTAAATGCTGTTTTGATTGCATCAGAGTGTGTTAACTGAGGGTCAAGCTGTGCCAAATTATTCTCTAATCAACTGTTTAAACTGCTAAAGTTCCCCGGAGCCCCTGTCCTGCAACTTTTAGATGCCTCCCTGGTCCAACTCAACATGAATCGAATTACAGAATTGCCTCCTGAGCATATTATGAAGTTTAGCAGAGGCCTGGTCATGAGCCAGTTTTCTGATGTTGGAGCAAGGATGCCATGTTCCCATTCAGTGCATCTTTGCTCGACCAGTTTGACGGGCCAGGTCAGCCTTCAGCAGTTAGCCATAAAACAAAATCATAGAGAACTATATGTTTGTTATCTTTGCTAACGCGTCTCCTTTTTTCTGCCAGGTACCGACACATTTCCTGTGGCTTCTCTTCTTCTTTTTGAGTCATTCCTGCCTAAATTTCGCTGCAGAACTGCTTCGCTTCGGGGATCGACATTTTTATGGAGACTGGTGGTCAGTTGCAAATAGAAAGAAATTACAGCCCAGTGTCATGTGATGATTTAGCTACTGAATAAATGCATATGTATTTTATTTAAAGGAATGCTCCAAATTTAATCACATTCTGGAAGAACTGGAATATTCCCTTTCAGAAATGGAGTCACAGGCATTTATATTCGCAGCTGGTGGATAGGAAAGTTTCCCCCTCACAAGCGGAGCTTCTGGTCTTCCTCATATCTGCTGCTCTCTTTGAGGTACAGTCCAGTACTACGTTTCAGAGATATAGCTCCCTCCTCTTGTTCATTTGATTTATTGGACAGTACTGTTGCACACACACCAAGTAGATACATGTAATTATGTGTGAGAAAAAAAATTGGACATCCCATTAAATATTCTTTTTTATTTTCTATATTTCTATATAGTTATTTTATAGGAAATGCTCACATATTGGTCTAATCTTTTTTTCTGCAAAAGAAACTGGTTTAACTGCAGGTCAGCACATGATAAATAAAGATATTAGCTACAAATTGTATTATAATTGAGGAAAACCTTCTAAAAGCTACCCTTACTGGCTGAAATAAGAGATGTTCTTGTTGCAGTTTCTGACATCAGTCTGAGGAAAGTTTGCTCCCCTCCTCAATGCAGAAATATTTCAGCTTTCAGATGTTGCAGTTTGGTTTATTCATGTACTGCTTATTTCAAATCACCCAACAGCATCTCATAATCTGGGCTTTGTGTTGACATGTTTCTGGTCATTGTCATGTTACAGGGTCCAGTTCTGCTTTACTTTTAATTTGGTTACAGATGGCTTTAGATTTTCTCCAAACACCTTCTGGTTCCCGGTAGAATTTATGGTGGGTTTCAGATGGTGAGCAGTCTGGGTTCTGCTGCAGCTCCGCCTACCTAAGCATGGTTACAAATATGGTTGCATGATCTGAGGAAAATATTTAAATCCTGAACTATTGCTGAATTTTGTGACAATATTTAGCGGGATTTTCCCACATTTTACTGACTCTTTTCATTCCAGTTTTTGTGAGCTTGAGAATCTCAGCAACTAAATATGTACATGTAAAGTAGGCATCAATGGCAGTTAGAGATGATCCAACTGGCCAAATGTATTACTGCCATACACAATGTAAACATATGACTTGTGAAATATGATATCCTGCCAGGTATTATATCCGAGAAGTTCTATGCAACTGCAATATTGCAAA
The DNA here is from genome assembly GCA_036250325.1 of Characodon lateralis. Classification (NCBI taxonomy): domain Eukaryota; kingdom Metazoa; phylum Chordata; class Actinopteri; order Cyprinodontiformes; family Goodeidae; genus Characodon; species Characodon lateralis. Next base: position 4,697 of record JAHUTJ010051411.1, read on the forward strand.
CACTGATAATTGGATTTTTATATATGCTGCAGCAGTAGTTGCATACCATGTATACCATGTGTGTCCAGTCTTTAGAGCTACCATCCAGCAACTTTTAGACACATCCCTTCTCCAACACACTTGAATAAAGTGAATGGCTCATTAACAGACCTCTGTAGATCTGAATGACCAGCTGATGCTTATAATTGCAGGGTCACAAGGGGCCTTTTGCTCAGTTGTCATTGGGCAAGAAGCGGGGAACAGACTGGGCAGGTTGCAAGTCCATTCTAAAAAATCAGAAAAGTGTGGTGAAGTTTTGTGTTCAGCCCCCTTTGCTCGTATATCCCTAAATAAACTTTAGTCCAACCAGTTACCTTCAGAGCGCACTGAATTGGTAAATAGAGTCCACCGCCAACTTAAACTGAGAGGCTGGGCGAGGTGCGCCTTCAGGAGAGAAGCAGTTAATTCCCCTAACTCTGGAGAAACTGTTCAGACGCCCAGCTCATGTGGAAAAATAATTTATTAGGGTAACTACTAATCATGCACTTCTACATCTGGAAAGAAGGAAAGATTATTAAACTGTTGAAAATGGCCATTAGAAGTCCCTGCTACATTTTCCCACATGTAGGGGACAATATCTGGAAGAAGATGCTCTGTTCAGATGAGTCAAAAACAATACTTTTTGTGAATGAAAGCTATCACTGGGATGATAATTCATTCTGCAATACAGGTAAGATACTGGCTGCTCATAACCTCTCCACAGAACAAAACCTAGTACAATTTCAGTTTATTTAAACAGACGGCTCCAACTACTAGCATTACCAAACACAGACTTTTCAATATGCAGTTCGAAAGCTACAAATCTTAAATGAAGTCTGTTTTTACCATCCTTTTACAAATCAACACTGATAAACTAAAGAATCTTCCTGGATGCTATATTCAGTTCATTTTTATGATTGAACCTTTTTGTGGATTAGATTAAAAACAATTAATGCATTGTTGTCATGACCTTCTCTTCCTCACAGTACCTGATTGCTCTTCCTCTGCACATCTGTCATCTGTGGATTTTCCTCATGATGGTATTAGAGGTGAGAATATTGCAATAGGAGCAGATGATTTTTAATCTGTGGGGTTTAAAGCCTCTTGATAAAACAGCAGTGTTGTTGTCAAAGAGGTAGTTGCAATAAAGTTTTTTTTTAATAGTTGACGGTTACTGATGAAAAAATGCGCAATGAATTAAAATGCCCTTTATCCTACAGAGACACATAAGCTATTGTTCGTACATTGATCCTGCAGGATCCTTAACCCAGCCTTAAGAACTGCCTCTATAAATGTGTGTATTCTGGCCCACTGCATCCGACACACAAATCTGCTGCTAACGTTGTGAATTCTCCTTCTAGCTCTTGGTTGCAGTGTTCCTTGGAAGCTATTTCCATGGAAATTATGGAAACGGTTTAGTGTGGTTGTGCCTGCTGCTTGGACCTCCTCTGGCTGTGACTACGTACTTCCACGATCACTACATCCTCTAAAACGTCAGATTTCAGTGATAATAGGACATTTTCCTGGAAAAACTCTTAAAATTTTGCTTCCATATTCAATTTTATTTTTATTTTTTAATGTATATTTTCTTTATGTATATTTTACAGCTCCATGCTGCATAACACCGAAACTCTGTTGAATCTGTCACAAAGACCTGAAGGAAAGGTGGTCCAACCCAGTACTATCCAGGGATAGCTAATTAGGTGGCCATTGACTGTATATCTGCGTTCAAACCCTGAACATGTTGATAAATTATCTGAATTTATATAGCGCCTTTTTAATCTATACCTCTCAAAGCTCTTTACTCTAGAGCCACAGTCACACAGGTAACTTCAGGGGATGTGCCTTGCCCAAGGGCATATTGACACATGGGAGGAGGAAGCTAGAATCAAACCCACAATTTTCCAAGTGCAAGACAAATATTCTGCCTACTAAGCCACTGTTGTCTCTAATACAGGTTGTATACTACTACGTGTGCAACTTGTTTTCTGAGAAACTAACTTTCAGAAGTGAACATCAACAGTTTATTTCTACCAATATTAGTACAATGTATGTGCATTCCAGCAATATTGTTGGATATTGAGGTTGGGGTTTCTGGGACAACTCTGACATTCTGTGTCAGAATTCCGACTTCAGTTGATTTTTGTGACTCAGACACGTCCAACTTCCAAGCACAAATGGAAAATCCCATTGAACTGCTTCCTTTCTAATGCCTTGTAGCGGCTAGCTGTGTAGCAGTGCTAGCATTTAGTGCTACAAACAAGTGCTAGTGCCAGCGGTCGAATGTACATAAAAGAAAAAAGGCAAGAGGAGATTGTTTTGCAGCTTTATATTCTTCGTTTTACTGCTCACCGTGCTTAAAAAACAAAAGTACCATGCTCCTCACTGATGCTTGTAATGCAACCACCCTGTCCCCTGCTACAGCATAGTGGCATCCAATAAAGTTTTAGAATAATTCCAATATTAATCTTACTAAGCAAAATAGATGAGATGTTAAAGCAAACTCCACTCAGAACAGGCCTCACCATGGTCGACCAAAGACTTTGACTACACAAGCTCATCATCATATCCGGAGGTTGAATTGAAAATAGACGAATGCATGCTGCCAGCATTGCTGCTAAGCCTGTCAGTGCTCAGACCATACGGCACACACTGGCTCTCGTCCCAAATGGAAGCCTCTTCTAAAGATAATGTACAAGGAAGCCTGCAAACAGTTTGCTGAAGACAAGCAGACTAAGGACACGGATTACTGGAACCCTGTCTGTGGTCTGATGAGAGCAAGATAAACTTATTTGTTTCAGATGGTTTCATGTGTGGCTTCAACCAAGTGAAGAGTACCAAGACAAGTGTGTTTTGCCTACAGTCAAGCATGGTGGTGGGAGTGTCATGATTTGGGGCTGCATAAATGCTGCTGGCAATTGGGAGCTACAGTTCATTTATGGAACCAGGAATACCAACATGTACTGTGACATACCGAAGCAGAGCATGATCCTTTCCCTTCGGAAACTGGGCCACAGGGCAGGACATCCACCAGCTCTGCGATGGCGTCATGGAAGAGAATTCCAGTAGGAACCTGTGAACATCTAGTGAACTCCATCTCCAAGATAGTTAAGACAGTGGTGGAAAATAATAGCGGCCACACAAAATATTGACACTTTGGACATAATTTGGACATTTTCACTTAGAGGTGTACTTACTTTTGTTGGCAGCGGTTTAGACATTAATGACTGTATTAAAGTTATTTTAAAGAGACAGCAAATGTACACTGTTGTAGAAGCTATATACCGATTATGTTTAACCGATGTGACAGTTGAGCTCAACGTGATTATTTTATGTGAGATATTAATGCTTGCTATGGTTTAATTTGAAATATTCCTGTTATAATCATACTCTATTGTGCCCATTGTGATTTTATCTACAAAAGTAAATATTCTTTGTAGTGTATTTCATGTGTTTACTACATTTTAATCTTTTCTTACTGCACCTGGAAGAAAAGATGAAAGTAGAAAGTCTCAAAAAAAAAAACATTTCTAGGCTGGAGAAACAAACTATTAGTGAAAATCTCCAATTTCAGAAGGATGTTGCTTTTCAGTCTTTATCTAAAATTCATTGAACCATCACACAGGAAAAAGAACAGATGAAGTAACGGATAAAACAAATAACTGAGAATATCCAGAAGAAGCGAGCTATGAAAGAACTTTACAGTAAACTGGTGGAAAATTGCATTCTTAGGTCAAAGCTGCCCAAAATGGAAGAACAGATGAGAGCAAAAGAAAGACAGAAACAGCAGGAGAGCATTCGATTGCAGAGATAATTTGTGTAACGGACTTTTGTCTAGGCCTTTAATGTTAGATCCTACTTCTGCATTTGATCCAAATGGCCACGATATTCTTTTACAGAAGCTCGAACATCAAGGCAACAGGACTGGCCTGGTTTAGATTATTTTCGTCTAACACATTCCAGTTTGTTTATACTAATGATAAATCTTCTTCATGCCTCAATCTTTGTATTCTCATTCTCACCTTTAACAGAATTATAGCGGCGGGGTGGGGGGTATGCCCCTGTAAATGTTTGTGCCTCACAGCGCCCCTGATGATCCAGGAGAGTGATTTATTTCTCATGTAATTAACAAGCTAATTGCACCAGTGCAGCGAACTCACAACTAAATCAATTAGAAAGATGTTTCATAATGGTCAGTTTTTTTGTCAAAAATGATTTTTTTATGTTGTACCTAAACACCACCTCTTGTAAAATTGTCTAAATCCTCAGTTTAGGAGGTCATAGGAAAACCCAATATCTACAACCAATATTTCCATAATTCAGGGCTCATCCCCTATTGGTAAATGATACAATGTAAACTAGGCATTAAATATTGCATAGGTAATTAGTATTTTAATTATGTCCGTCAGTCAACATTTTTGTCCACAAAGTAGATTTAGCATAAGTCGAAGAGCAACAGAACCTGTGGCTAATTGTTTTTTGTCAACTCTTTTCTTGCTATTTTAAGTTTACCTCATCAACTGTTTTTCTTTTATTTTTCCACATTATATGAACTTATTGAGAGAGATATGTAGCTTAATAGAAAGGACCATAAGAAATTGATGTCAACACTTATCTGTTATTACCTTTTTGGGTGAAATTGCTATTAAATATAGATATTTTTTGTTAAGTTTTTTTGTGTCATGTGAAAAACTTGAAAAAAATGAGTTGGAGCATTATTTTGGGAAGGTGACGATATGCTAATTGATGTTAATCATCATCGATATGACCCACAATCCTTTGTACAATCACAACGATGTTGCGTTGGTCAGGTGGGTTTGTCACCGATGCGGAAATGAAAGTTCAGTAGCGACAACGGCAGAGCACAGCTGAAAAAGGTACGTAAATTATTCCAGCATCGCTTCAATTTCCGGCATGTCAATTCACCTGCCGACAAATGACATATAAAAGGCGACTATAAGCGCAGTTCCGCCGGCTCTCTGGTGGTTAAAACGACATTCGCTGGCGTGTCCTTTTGTGAAATCCCGCTACGAGGAAGACTGGCTAACAGTTAGCCTCCTTGGCGTCAAGGACGCTAAATTTAAACGTGTCGGACCGGATGTATCAAAACGCACCCTTCAAAGTTAAAGAAATTTTTTTCCCATAAGATAAGCTTACGTGTTTAATCTTGTCAAACGTAAAGAAAGCCGAACAGAACGATATGTGCATGGGAAAGAAAACATTTTGGTAAAATGTTCAAGATATTTTTATGTCCAGTTAACGTTTACAGTTTGTCATTGGTTATACATGTATTCTCTTCGTTCCTTAATATTGTACATGTAGTCCAGACATTTCATACCCATGTACTTGCACCATGGTGTGCTTACTTTTCATTGTGGTTAACATTTTTCTGGAATTATTGGGATAAAATGGGCATAAAAATGATCAAATCTCTCATAATTTAAATCGGCTGCATTTTATTATCTGAAAACTATGTATTACTCTCTGCTCCCACTGATGTAATTTCTGTTTAAGACAGCGGACTTCTTCCAAACGCTGTCAGATTGTGTCACCTGATTAAAACTAAATTACTCAGAGCGCTCTCTTGTGGGTAATTTGATTGAGTATTTAATCAAATTTTCTTACAGTACATAATGTGAAGAATGGAACCGTATAAAAAAAATATTTAAAACTCCTTTTAGGGAAGCGGCACAAGTCGTTGCGTGGATGGTAAATTCTACAGTAGACTGTAGATCTGTTGAAATGTAAATAGAATTACTTCCACGCCTGTAAGGTTTGTTTTTAGAAATATGTTCTTTCCGACTCTTATTTTGGAAATACATACCGGAAGTTTTTAGGGTTTCTAATCGTCCCTTGACAGTACTGGGTGCCAACTTCAATCATCTTCCGTGTTTGTGTTTTGTACGCAGCTACCATGGATATTTAACAAGCTGACAATAAATCTGTTTATTTGCAACACATATCTGACGGTTTAAATGAAGCTGAAATGGGTCGTAAACAGTGAAGATAATACTCCCGTTCTGTTCAGCCAGTCAGCTCAGTTTACAAGGCGGACAGGAGGTGATTCTGTCCTCTTTGGTTATGATAAATCCCATCGGATCATCTGCGGCTTTGACACTGACCTAAGGTAGTGGAGTTTTTTTTTTTCTTCTTCTTGTTAAAACATCCAATTCTTTGCTCTGATTGTTACCAGAACTCTTCCTGCTATGCGCCATAGTTTTCTGTGGTCCCAGACTGGGATGCCAGCTGCAGTCACCTTGGTGCAGCAGCAAGTACAGCAAAACAAATGAGCCGCCTCGTAATAGTTTGCTTTCGATTAGAAATATTTCATGGATGTCAAACTGTTAACTTGGAGATTTTAATAGATGTATTGAAGATAATAGGAAGAACAATGTGGCTGTGATCCGGGGTACCTCAACAAATAGCCATTCAGCAAAAAAACAAAAAAAATCAAAATCAAATAAAAATATAAGGGAGTGACATCAAATTACAGATGCACCGATCATCGGTTTCGTTAAGCTCTGATCGGCCATTACCAGATTGCGTTAATTCTGGTTTCTCTTTCAAAGATATAAATCACAAACTTTTTTTTTTTTTTTACTTTCTTAATGAATTGAATATTGAACTGACTTAAAAACAGTATTTATAGTAAAATACAAATGATGATTCTAAGTGAAGGTTAGAGAGCTTTTATCTTACTGTATCCATGAAAATCTACAAAAGCAATAAAATCCTCCAGGTTATAAGACAGAGGTATGTGTAAATAAAGCCCAAATAAAAAGAATTACAGCATGTCTTTTTTATGTAGGTCATAGATTATAGTTTGCTATCCTTTCTTTCTTTCTTTGTTGTTGTTTCTTTTATAATTGAAGCATTTATGCTGGAAGATTATATAAGAATCCTTTCTGTCTGCACAGTGGTAGGTCTTTTGCCTTGCAGTAAGAAGGTCCTGGGTTCGATTCCCAGCTGGGGGTCTATCTGCATGCAGTTTGCATGTTCTCTTCCCGTGCATGTGTGGGTTCTCACTGGGTACTCCGGCTTCCTCCCACAGTCCAGAGACATGCCTGTTAGGTTAATTGGTCACTCTAAATTGTCCTTAGGTGTGTGAATGAGTGTGTGCTTGGTTGTTTGTGTGGACTGGCGACCATCGTTGTCTGCGATGGACTGGCGACCCGTTCAGGGTGTACCCCGCCTCCCGCCCATAGACTGCTGGAGATAGGCACCAGCTCCCCCGTGACCCACTATGGAATAAGTGGTAGAAAATGACTGACTGCATTTATGCTGGAAGATTATATAAGAAGCCTTTCTGTCATGATTGATATTTAATTATCTATATTAGGACCATATCAAGACAAAGTGGTATTAAAAGAATCAAACTCTTTAAAAGGATAAAACTTTGCTTTAATATGTTCAACTTCCTTTTTTTTGCTGATGTCTAATAACTTCCTATTGTAAGGAAGTTTGTTCTTCTGACTGACATTTATAAAAAACATCAATAACTCTGATAACTCAACCCGGTAGAGCTTAGTTATCCATTCAGTTATTTAAAAAAAAAAAAAAAATCAGATTTTTAGTTTCTAACCAGTTGATGACCAATCCGGCCCAGTCAAGCTAAAGATCTGCTGATTCTGGTCACCTGTCAATTTCTCGATACAACTCTAATCTAAATCACTAAATGAGTTATATCACATAAAAGAGCAGCAAAATACCTTTCCAGTTATATCTGCCTCATGTAAACGGCACTGTTATGACACCTTAAATGGAAAGGAGAACAGTAACACGACAGTCCTTGCAGAAGCAATAGACGGGTTTATTTTTGTCACCACAAATTCTCAAAAAGGTTTGCACAAAATGTGGGGGAGAACGAGACCTTTAGGTTGTGCCAAATCAAAAAAACAACCAAAACAAAACAGGGCCTTACTTGACACCTATTCTAAGTGAAAACAAAAAAAGAAACAATCCCTGATCTTCTAATCTAACAGAAAAGCTCTCCAAAAACATTACATGGGTTGGCACCAACCTACTTACCTAGTGTATCTAACAGAAAGGAACCCATGTGTGAAACAAACATGCTCCTGAGAAGCCACACAGGTGTAGCAAACGGTCATCAGTCAGGAGGAGGAGAAGGTGCAGCCAGCCCCACAGGTGAGCTTCCTTTATAAGGCAGTCCTGGTTGGTACTGGTTGGTCTTGTTACATGTAACAGGCACCAATAATAATGCTCTGACGCATTTAATATTTCAGTTTTGAATGCTTTAGATAAATATTAAACAAAACGTGACAGATTTTGAGAATGTTTTGTGAATTGTAACTTCCTGTTTTGACTTTAAGCAAGATGTCAATATCAGACAAATTCTAAGAATAGATTTACATCTGAAAGATGCAAGAAGTTTGTAAATAAGTAAATAGTTTCTGTTTAAAGTCACATCAGGCTGTTAATAATACAGTTTGAGACATCAGAATACAATGACATTTTCAAATTCAGATTATACTTTTGGGGCCGTGAAACACTGGACCAGCTCTATACCCTCTACAGGGTACTCGAGGGTTCATGGGAGTTTGCCCAACCGGTCCACATGTGTTTTTTGGACCTGTAGAAAGCATTCAACTGTGTCCCTCATGATGCCCTGTGGGGGGTGCTCCAGGAGTATGGAATCGGGGGCCCTTTACTAGGGGCCATCCGGTCTCTGTACAAGCAGAGCAGGAGTTTGGTTCGCATTGCCGGCACTAAGTCGGACCTGGAGGTGGTCTGGTTTGGGGACCCTAGGATTTCGTCTCTTCTTTTTGCAGATGACGTGGTCCTGCTGGCCCCCTCTAGCCAAGACCTACAGCATGCACTGGGGCGGCTTGCAGCCGAGTGTGAAGCGGCTGGGATGAAGATCAGCTCCTCCAAGTCCAAGGCCATGGTTCTCGACCGGAAAAGGGTGGCTTGTCCTCTTCAGGTTGGAGGGGAGTTCCTGCCTCAAGTGGAGGAGTTCAAGTTTCTCGGGGTCTTGTTCAGTGAGGGAAGAATGGAGCGGGAGATCGACAGATGGAGCGGTGCGGCTGCCGCAGTAATGGGGGCACCGTGCCGGTCCATTGGGGTGAAGAGAGAGCTGAGCCGAAAAGCGAAGCTCTCGATTTACCGGTCGGTCTACGTTCCTACCCTCACCTATGGCCATGAACTTTGGGTCATGACTGAAAGAACGAGATCCTGGATA
>JAHUTJ010051412.1:0-13905 GCA_036250325.1 Characodon lateralis
AAAAGGCTGGCTCTGTTCTGGGGACTCCTCTGGAACCTCTGGAGATCATTGTGGAAAGACGGATTCTTCATAAAATGAAGAACATTATGGAGAACCCTGATCATCCTCTTCATCAGACTGTCCTACAACAACAGAGTGTCTTCAGTCAGAGGCTTCTTCAGATCTGCTGTAAGACAGACCTACAGGAGATCCTTCCTGCCCACAGCCATCAGCATCTACAACAGTTCTTTGAAGAAACCTGGATAATACGAGCTACAACAACAATTAATATGCCTTTGGGATTAATAAAATCTTTTTAAGTTTAAATTGTGATGCACGTTGGTAGCACTGTTGCTGCAAGAAGGTCCTGGGATCGACTCCCGGCCGGGTTCTTTCTGCATGGAGTTTGCATGTTCTCACCGGGTACTCTGGCTTCCCACAGTGCAAAAACATGACTGTTATGTTAACTGGCCTCTCGCCTTAGGTGTGAATGTATGCATAGTTGTTTGTCCTGTATGTCTCGGTGTTGCCCTACGATGGACTGGCAACCTGTCTTGCCCGTAGACTGCTGGAGATAGGCACCAGCTTCCCCCGTGACTCACTATGGAATAAGCGGTATAAAATGACTGGATGAATTTTAATTGATTTAAAATTTTCTTCTTCTCCCTTTAGTTAAGGCCACAGGTCCTAACAAACATATAAAGAAAATGTAATAACTCCAAGGAAATAGTAACAGTGTTACAAACAACACAAGGTTCATTTAGGTAAAGAAAATAAACAAGGGCATTTCTCAGGATGCATTAGTATGTTGATCTGTGGTTATAGTGGATGTTAACATCTGCTGGAGTACGTTTTGTTTTTGCAAAACATATGAACCAGAGGGAAAATATCTCTACTAATGTTGAAAAAAAAATACACACATAAATGTGTTCTCATAAGGAAATGGTCCTTGGTAACATGAAGACTGCAGCCTTTCTTTGTTAGGAAATTTGCAATGTAATGATTAGGTTCAGGTCCAGTTCTTGACTTTTTGAGAATTAGATATTACATAAACAATATAACAAAGATATGAATAAAATGATTTGGTCATATTCTGCTTTGCAAGTATACTATGATTTGCTTTCTAAATTGCAAAAAAAAATAAGTGTGTTACTAGACTACATTTCTTCTTACTGATTTTAGTATCGGCCAAAATGTCCCCTGAACCTCAATAAATGAACACACTTCACCACAATTTTAGGTTGTTTTCTGCCATTGATCAGTTGGCCCAAATGAAGCAACATATCATACAGTAAGTTGTCAGTTATAGTGGCACCTTTGTGCCCACTGCCTCCTACTTAAGATCAAAGTTTAAAACAGTGTCAGTGTTTCATTTTGGATCAGTCTAGTTAAACAAATAATTTTTTAAATCTTAGTTTTTGATTTACATTAACTTCAGACCCAGAGAAACAGAGAGAGAAGACCATGTAACCCATGAAGACTTTATCTGAAACATGTGAGAAAAATAGATTTTGTAAAAATGTAAACATTTCTACATGCTTTTTTGGTTAAAAATATTTCCATGCAGGCGCAGCGCTACTGCTGTAGGGGGTTGAGCAAGCGACCCATATACAGAGTATAAACCCCGTATATGGATTCAAGTCCCGGCCCCCATTTGCTGCATGTCTTCTCCTCTCTCTCTGCCCCCATTTCCTGGCTAACTACTGTCAAAAAAAAATACTAGGAAAATTAAAGGCTGCTTGTGCTGCAAAAAAAAAAAATCTTAAAACAAAAAAACATTTCCATGCATACAAAGATTTTATATTTATTCCGTTTTGACAAGTTAGATTATGTTGTTTAAAGGTTTTAGTTCTGAGCAGATTTCACAAGGTGTGGCTATGGTAAATGGCTTTTGTGATCTAAAATGAATGTTTCTGTTATTTCACATTTTCTAACTATTTTTCAGTTTCTCTATTTAAGGTCATTTTTAATAAACCTTTTATTTTGTGAAACGAGTCTGAGGAACATCGATAAAACATGAAAATTTTTCTGTTGGTATTTCAGCATTTATAAAGAGACCGTTTTCATGTTTAAACACCGCTAGCTTTATTCACTCCTCTCTCAAACCAGCCGTCATTTCTGGCTTGATGGTGGCTGTCAATGTCATCAAAAGGGGTCTCTTTATTCTTGAGATGCTGGTGTTCTGGGTGGGAACACGTATTTTGACTTTCAAATACTCATCCGAATTTCTGAAGATTTATATGTGATTATTGTTTGAAAAATACATTTAATATTAGATTATATATTTTTAAAATATTGGCTAATGTAACTAAGAAATGGTTGTTTAACTGTTCTTGTACAGGGGCCTTTATAAACTGCATACACCCCACCCCTAGCTGGTGTTTGGGGATTTTGCCTGTTGGTTGATCAGTTCCTGACATCATCTGCACACTTAAGTTGGAGAAAACTTGGACTGAGAAATACCCATTTAAAACACGCAAAGCATCTTGTTCATGTAATTGTTGTCTAAGATGGCAACAATATATAGGCAATATATTGAGAAATAAAACTTTGTTGTTACAGCTTGCTTCACTTTGTATTCCTGACAAAATAAAAAATTGTAGCAGTGTTTGAGATATTATTTATTTGTATATTAATGCTCCACTGTTTTTCTCAACATCTGTGTGTGAAAGAAAGAAGCTTGTCATATGTATACTCTTAAAAGTATTGGGTCACCACCAAATCAATAAATTCTGGTGTTCCAGTCACTTTCACGGCTGCAGGTGTATTAAGTTTGGTGCGGAGAAACTTGACTGGTCTGCACAGAGTCCTGACCTCAACCTTCTTGAATTAGAGCGGATGCTACAATTGTGGTTTTCTCATCTAACTATGAACACACACCTAAACCTTGTGGAAGATGTTTACAGAATAGTTCAAGTTATTACTTGCAATATCATGTAATTACATGTAATTGATCATTCATATAGATATGTATGTATGTAAATTTTTATTTGCGCACATATACTAATCATAATCAGAGAGTGTGAAATTTATATATCATGAAACCTTAAAATGTACTTTATTTTGAAAAACCAACACCACCGGCTCCTTCCTGCTGCTACAGTTATTTGTAGGGAGGCGAAAGAATTCCACATCCTCTGTTCCTGCTCTGTTCCGTTCCGACTGACGGAGCAACCCTCCGACTCGCTGTGCCCCATTCTCTGTCAAATTATGGAACAACTCCAATTTTCTGTTCCATTCTGGGCCTTCTTGCTACTGCCGGGTCAACCAATGTACCTCTCGCGCATGCTTTCTTCAGGCTCCAAGGAACTTGGAGTGGACATATGTTGCATGTGAATGACAGTAATGTAGTTACTTAATATAACCTTTACCTTAATGCGTAATGTTTCAGCGACGTTTTCATAAGCTTGACCCCACCCCCACCGCCCCCAGCCCACAAATGTTTGTGAACACTGGTTTCGTTGATCAACAACTTGCCTGCAATTGTTAATGTGCAGACATTATACTTATGTCTTCTGAATGAATTTGCTTTAGTCTGTTTAAAGCATATTTGTATTTTGTGCATAATTTTAATATCTTATAATCTGTATGAGAACTAGACAGTCCCATAACTAATACAAACAAATAAGAAATTCTAATTTAAATTTGGTCCTTTATGAAACTTGTTTTTTTTCTTTCAGAACTGCATTCATATCTGAAATACATCCCATTTTTGTTTTATGTCCAATTGAGATCTTCATCCAACTATAGATCAGGAGTCATGTACTGTGTACAGTGCTTTAAAAAAGGATTTGCTCCTTACAGATTACTTCTGTTTTGCTTTTTTTTATAACACTTTACGAATACAGGTACAAAAAACAGGTTTTAATTAACTGAAAAGAGTAAACATTACATGATATAAAATTGCACTTTTCAAATGATGAGTTTTGAAGTTTATTTAGGAAAATGCTGCCCAGACCACCCTGGTCATATGTGAAATTCCTATGTAAACCAAATAACTGGTTGTGCCACCCTTTGCACCAACACTTAACATCAGTTGTTAGCAATAACTGGCACTTTACACCACTGTGGAGGATTTCGGCCCACTCTTCTTTGCAGAATTTAATGATTTTTCTAGCATAAATAGCTTGGTTAGGCCACCTCATCGCAATCAGATTTAAGTCCACACTTTGAAGATTTTGGTGTGACCCAGTCATTGTTTTATGAGCTATTCAGAGGATCATTGTCTTGCATAACCCAAGTGCTTAATGTTCGGGGACTGATTGCTGGATATTCCCCTTTAGGATTTTCTGCTACCTGGCAGATATAATGGTTTCATTAAGTTGTCCAGGTCCTGAAGCTGCAGAGCAGCCCCATCACACTACCAACACTGGTTAAATGAACGCTTGTTGCCTTACCAGATACTAGCCAGCCAATCATTTTCTATACTGCTTCTTCCATAGTGGGTTGCGGTTAGGCTGGTGCCTATCTCCAGCAGTCTGTGGCCGGGAGGCAGGGTCCACCCAGTACCCAGTCCATCGGAGGGCAACACACAAACAACCAAGCACACACTCATTCACACACCTAAGGGCAATTTAGAGAGACCAATTAACCTAACAGGCATGTCTTTGGACTGTGGGAGGAAGCCGGAGTACCCGGTGAGAACCCACGCATGCACGGGGAGAACATGCAAACTCCATGCACCATCCATGAACACTAAACTTAACTGTGGCAAGTGAGGCCTGCACAGCCTTCAGTGTAGGTCTTGGTTCTTATGTGGCCTCATCCAGGAGGCCACATACTAGACTACATTTCTTCTTACTGATTTTAATATCGGCCAAAATGTCCCTTGAACTGTTGGAATCTTTTTGTAGGCCAGGTTCACCACTGTCCCATGTGTTCTCCATTTGTGGATAATAATTCTCATTGTTATTGGCTTGAGTCCCAAAGCCTTAGAAAGAGTTTCGTAACCCCTTCAGACAGATAGATATCACTAGCTTTGTTTCTCATATTTTCTTGGATTTCTTTAGATCACGCCATGATTTTAGCCCTCTTGTCAGATGGGATTCTATGTCAGTGCTTTATTGATGTCCCGGGTTTTTAGTAATTAGGCCTCGGTGTGGCTCATAAAATGATTTTTTTTTTTTTATGTCATTAATCACAGGTAATTCCTGATTTATGAAAGGTAGATGGAGTGATCACCCTTTCGCATGGGGACAGTTTTGTCTGGAGAGCTTTTTATTTTTAAAAACTGGATATTGTATTGTAGAAAAATTGCGGTTACACAAAATTGGTCTTGACCTTGTTTAGCTGTTGCATGGCACATATTAAACAAATGGATGGATGTCTGAGCAGAGCACAAAGTTTTCTACTTTGGGTTTGGAAGCCCCTTTAGTGCTGTGTTGGCTGCAGTTTTTTAGTCCCACTGTTGGTGTCTTGGTGGTGGAAACAGCTGATGGTAGTGCCAGAAACTTTGTCATGGCTTTTTATTTCCAAACAAAAATAATTCCAAGAAAAAAGCCATGGGTGGCAACAGGTGGTTTAGTTCCTTGAACACACTTCCAACTTGATTGTTTGAAAAATATGTTCTTTATTTCTTGCAAAAAATAACAAAAAAATTCTTCCAAATTAGATGTAAACGAAAGTTAATTTAATCTTATCTTACAAAGTCAAGAAAGTGGTCAAAAAATCATTGCAATAAACCTCCCGTCGACACAGCAGACATTTGACAAACAAAAGGACCTTCACCACGCCCCACCCCGGTGTGTTATTAATCTCTTAAATTAATGGGAGGGTTTAAAAGTTACCCAAGTAATCATAATAATTCCAAACAATCTGAAGTATATTTTAACCCACCTTAAAACTAAAATAGAACTTGTGATTTACAAAAATTCAACATAAATGGCCACAACAAACTTGTTTGATGGAAGGGACCCCCCTGTTGCCCTCTTTTGTCGATCAGGACTTTGTTTTTGCATTATGAATGATTTTCCAGACTGAGCCCCAGCAGGCCTTTATCTGCAAAAACAAAGTTGATTTGGGGATTAGATCCACTTTAAAGTAGTTCATCTGGACAGCTAATCACATAGGTTGGTAAGACAGCATAGGCGCAACAAAAACCCACATTTACTTCATTTGCACTCTAATAAAGTATGTTCCTTTTCTGGTCCTGCCCGTTTTCATGTTCTAGAAGTTATTTTGTAGGCTGTTTCAATGTGTGGACAACTTCTATCCCCAAGGCAAATCACTCTGTAGTTCCTTCATTATCAAATATTTTATGGTTCTACTTACAATGTAGACACATTGTCAGCCAATACTTTCTCATCATCCAGAGCACCTGACTTAAATAAGCATTCAGAAAGGTTATTGCCACAGAACAATAGCATACTTTCTCCAGCTTAGACTGGTATTTCTTACTGTGTTCACTGAAAATATGTTTCATTATGCAAAGATTTTCTCTGAGTGAAACTTTGATGTAAACACATTTAAGACCTTTTAGGAGTCATCAACTCAGAAGAATCCACAGTAATTCTACTTTTTCTTAAGAATAATCTTTTTATGTTTCTTTAGTTGCATTGTCCTTGTAGCATAAGATGGTCTTTATATAATCTGTATTACTCAACCACCATTTTGACTACAGATATGTATTTGCATTCCACTGAAATAAACCTTCAAAGCAACATTGCACAACTGTTTATTCCAGTAGGTGGTTTCTTGAAAATACAGCTAGCAATCAGCTTTTTATGAGCACTTCTTTCTGCCTGTACAATTTCTTGCTGTGTTGCTTGGAATGACTATTCTGTGTTGCTCTTAATTATGTATTATCACTGTGCAACAATACAAATGGATTTCAATTCACAAATGAATTGAAAAAAGACAATATGTCCCATACAGCATCGTACTTTTATATATACCTATAAAACTGGGCAAAGGTCTGGAGAGCAGAAAGACTGAAGCCATCAGAGGATGGGTGGAAAATACATGCTAGATCACAACAGGAGAAATAGAGGTAGAGAATGGGAAGGATGGGGGAGGAGAGGGTTGCTGGTAGGATGGGTTGAGTTGCTAGGGTATCTTAGACTGTTGCTGAGAGCCAGGCCTGCTATTGGAAGCCGCTTTCTTAGCAGGAGAGAAGCAGTGAAAAGGGAGAAGTAGCTAATGAGTATTGTGGCCTGGTTGCTGAGACAGCACCAGGTTTATTTATAGAGTGATGGCTAGTCAGTCCTTAGATACCAACAACGAATCAGCTGTCAGAGAAGGAGGTGCGTTTAACCAATGGCAGAGCAGGAAGAGGCATGCCAGTTTGAGGAAATGCTGTGAATGTGCCTCAGTCTCTTAAAGAGACAACCCAAATTTCTCAGTACTAGGCAGACATTCTCTCTCTCTCTCACTCGCTTTCTTCACCATGGCGGTCTCCAAACAGAGATTACTTTCTTTGCCATATTATACAGCTGAACACATGTAAGAACTCCTGGTTCCTTTCTTAGATATGAGAGTTTTTATGTTGAGAAAGAAATTGATGTGTAGCCAAGCAGCCAGATTTCTCTGCAGCTTAATAGGTGTGCTATGGGAGCAAACTGCATACAGAGGCCAGCTTTCTAAATAACTTCAAAATACAGTCTAAACTAAACTGACACTGAAATCTTATTTACATTTCAAATGTCTGTTGTTGGTATCCTTTTTTTATTATTAGTTTTTCTTTATTACTTTCATATACCTTTAACCTATATTTGGAGGCCTTTGCTTTTAGTTCCTGTGCAGGTTCAAGCGTAAGAGAAAGGGGAGAAGCAGAGAAAAATGCCCCAAATCCAAACAACATCCGCTTGTGGAGACAAACTGTGAGCAAAAACCAGTTAGCATTAAGCTTCTGGATTCTGGATATGTAGTGCCTTTTAAAAAAGGCCACTGCTTTTATTTTCTCCAACTATGGTGCCTTGAAAACTTGCAATATAATTTAAGTTGGATGTATTGGTGTACAGGTAAATCAGCCTATTGATTGGGACCTGTTGGAGTTGGCACATATCTAAAATGTGCGTGAAAACCAGACCCTGAGGACTGGAGTTTGATATCCCTTTGCAAGACAATTCCATGGCATTAAGATGAGGTCCATTCAATCAGTGTTGCTTTAGCACTCTTCACAGGTTTCTGTTCTGTTAAAGCTTTCCGTTATCGGATGCTGTGCAGCTGGAAGGATTTTTGCTGATACTTTTTACTTTTGGACTTTTGTTATGACGCGTCACCATGGCAATAGGGTGGTTTTTTTTTAAAACCGGGAGCAGATTAATAATATCCCTAAAGCTCAAATAAAACTTCAGCTACAACCCGAAATCCCTGATGAGTCGAGAAAAAGGCCCCTTTGTTGCAGAGCAGGAGCAAAGAGAAGAGAAAGAAGGAGGAAGTTCAAACCATCTCTTCCATTCATTATGATGGGCAATGTGAGATCATTGAGAAACTATTTGGATGAACTCCAAGCTCTACAAAGGACCCAGCCAGAATATCAGGAATGCAGTATTATGTGTTTCACTTAGACATGGCTGCATGACCATATCCCTGACTGCAGCGTCTCTCTGCCAGGCATTCTGACCATACAAGCAGACATGGATTTAAAGAGGAGCGGCAAACGCAAAAGATGTAGACTAGCACTACTTGTAAACAACATATGGTGTCATCTAGGACATGTTACTGTGAAGTGTTGTCTCTGCAGCCCAGATATTGAACTGTTAGCAGTAAGTTTTTGTCCATATTACTTACCCAAAAAGTTCACCAGTGTTATTTTGATAAAAGAATACATTCCACCATTAGCTTTTGCCAACACTGCATGTGACGCCATCAGCTCAGTTGTTGCTAAGTTACAGACACAACACCCCGATGCGTTTGTGGCAACATTGGGTAAATTTAACCATGCTTCACTCTCTGCTACAATTTGAACGTTTCAACAGTTTAACTGCTGCTCTACCAGAGAAAATAAAATGTTGGATTGTTTTATGCAAATGTCAAGGACTCATACATCTCTAAAGCAAGACCTCCTCAAGGCAAATCAGATCGCAGTATTGTTTTTCTCTGCTCAAAATATAAGCCTTTCGTTCAGAGGCAACCTCTAATAAAAAGAACTGTGAGAAAATGGTCACAGGAAGCTGAAGAACCCCTGCAAGGTTGCTCTGAGACTACAGACTGGGATGCACTGTTAAAGCCACATGGAGAAGACATTAATGCCATGACTGAGTGTGTGACTGACTATATAAACTTCTGTGTGGATAACACCATCCCCATCAGAATGGTGAGATGCTTCCCCAATAACAAACCCTAGATGACCAGTGACCTGAAGGACCTGCTTAACAAGAAAAAAAGAGCCTTCAGAGAGGGAGACGGGGCATTATTGAGGAGTTTACAGAAGCAACTTAAAGTCAAAAAAGCTCAACAAGCTGATAAAGAAGGCTGGCTCTGTTCTGGAGACTCCTCTGGAGATCATTGTACAAAGAAGGATTCTTCATAAAATGAAGAACATTATGGAGAACCCTGATCATCCTCTTTTTGAAACTGTCGTACAACAGAGTGTCTTCAGTCAGAGGCTTCTTCAGATCTGCTGTAAGTCAAACAGCTACAGGAGATCCTTAGTGCCCACAGCCATCAGCACTCACAACAGCTCTTTGAATAAACCTGCTTAATATGAGCTACAACAACAATTAATTTCCCTTTGGGATTAATAAAGTATTTTCGAATTGAATTAAATTGAGCTTGGAGTTGGGTCTCTACTATACATCTAATTTCTCTTTGTTGTCTTTGATCTATTTGGTCCAGAGAATTTTTTTTTCCTATCTGTGGGTACTCTTCCAAATACCTTTTGGTCAACTTTCCTCAAGATTTTTTGAACTCCTTCCTCTTCTGTCTGGATATCCTTAACTTGCTTTATAGTGCCCACTATTATTATCCTTCCTCTTCTGTGTGTTACACTTTCACTAAGATAATCTCTTTAGTGTAGATCCAAAACTAATCCAAAATTAACCCTAATACAAGCACATCATGCTTGTATTAGGGTTAAATTACGGGATCCATTTATTGTTTGTGTCAGGACCTATCTCTTCTTTATTATTTTTGCTGCACTATTGGCCTTTATGTTTCTCTTGGTGAACTGACAGGAAAGGGTTGACAGAGCAGTGGAAGACGTGCAGCAATGGTCAACGGGCCGAGACTCCAATCCATGACGGCTGCATCGTGGACTAAGGCCTTTGTTAATGGGTTGCACGCTCATGATTTGTCTATAAATTGCAGATGTTTCCCCCTCATTTCCACTGCTGATTGTATTTATCATTGTTTCTTTCACACACCTGCATATTTCTAATCGATTTTACGATATTTTTCTGCAGGCGGTGTAAAGACACTACTCTTCATATGATTCTCCATATCTTTAAGTTTAGGGATCCATTTCTTCAGCCATCTACATGTGGCTTCTTCCTGCCCATTGTAAATCTTCCTGTCAGTAGGTGAGCTGTAATACGAGCTGTACACCAGGCCCCACATGTCCTGTTTTGGCTGCTTGCTCACTGACCCCTTTTCAGAGTTTCAGTAGGTGCTTAGCCTTAGATGCTTTTATTTAACCTTCATCCATTCTGCTGTTGTGAAAAAAACAGCTGTTTGACCCAGTCGAGCCTTTTCCTGCTGTTGTGCACACTTGCACTATTAACCAATTCTGAATTAGAAACTGCCTGTTTTGATAATCGGGACCCGAGAAGGGTCATATTGCCAGTAACCAATAATCACACAGTATAGATTGTGAGATAGACATGCAAACATCTATGTTAAAGGTATATGAAAGTAAGTCATACAACATTGGAGTAATGTCTCAGGAAAGTTGTAGTAAAAACATTGCTGTCAATGTAAATGTGACCAGTGTTTATGAGTCATAGTTTGGCTATTGAAATAATTGTTTCATTAAGAAAATTAAGATTTTTTTTATTAGTCTGATCTAATCTGATAATTCAACATCAGAAACAATATTTAGCCAACAAAGTCAAAAGTCAACCTAAGCCAGTGTCTTAATAACCATATGTAGATTAAACGTTTTGTCAAAAGTCAGTGTAATCCACAGAAGTGCTGTGAAACTTCTTAGGTTGCAGTGTGTTGATGATCAGAACGTCAACACTACATTCAGTAAAATTCAGTCTGAGAAGTTCACACTTGCCATGTAATGAATGCGTCACTCATTTTTGGTGGGACCTAATATTATCTGAAACATAGTTTAAATTCAGCTCACAGAGTCATCAGCAGAACTGCAGTGGTTCATACTGTAAAACAATGTTTTTCTGTGTCTGATGAGATCGATTTGGGTGCCGGAAGTTGCCATTCAGAAAAACACAAATTGGTCATACTATAAGTACAAAAAAAGCAACAGCTGTTTCTCATCAAGTTATTTACATCCTGTAAGTCCTTTACTAACATTTAATGTCCTTAGAAATGAGGTTTGTATCCTTTCTCTTTAGTTTTTTCTCTTTTAGATTTTTAAGCCCTGTCTTCCTGGTCCAGATATTTTTTAAAACATATATTTAAAAAAAATCTTTGAAAAGGTCTTTGACTACATGATTTTGGGTATTACAATCAAAACAGGACCGTACAGTAATACCTGTGCTGCACCACTAAAGGGCAGTAATGTTGACATGATCAACATAACAATTCAAAAGAACAATATGTGCATGGCTAAGGCATCTCAAGGCTAAATGTTCTCCCACAGCAGTAATAGCTAGCTAGTGTTTTCTTTTCCACTGTTTAGCCTTTCCTCTCAGTTAAGTTAGCTTTGGAGTTGGAGCATAGCGTCTCACGTGAGGAAAATCCTAAAATGCAACTCAACACTTTGTGTTTTTTGCACAGAAAGGGGAAGGCAGTCTCTTCATTATTATTTCGATTAGTCTCCAGATTACCTGCCAATACAAAAAACCCCCAACTGAATTTTAGAAAATCTTCTCTTTGGAAAGCTTTTTTATTGTTTTTTTTTTTTTTTACAATCTCAGTGTTTCTTACATGGTTGCAGCAGAACGTCTCAGTTTTCTAAAATACCTGCAAAAGTGTGGACAGGCTCTGGGTGTGCTAGATTATGTCTACATATGTATTTTAATAACCTGGTCCAAATAAATCCATGTCAGGATTGTTACTAAAGGATGGAACCTTATGAACTGTCCATTGCTAAATTGCAGAGGAGAGATGCTCACTGGGAATAAAACATAAATTCACAAACAGTTTTTTCTGTATTTCTGACTGTGTTGTTGGACTGATCACTGACAACATTCTTCATAAAGTGGTTATTTTAGTGTGTAAATTCAGCCCCACAAAATTAATGCTATATGAAACAATCGATAAGTAAAAATTGCAGTGCAAAGTTGCTGCAAAGATACAAGCTGTGATATAAGGCTTTGGTATTGTAATGCTGTATTTTATTTATTTCAGAAAATTGTATCATCCTGTGAAATAAGCTGTCTTCTTTTAGATAAACTTGTTTGTGGACATTTAAAAATGTAGAAAATTCCCAAATGGAAACTCTTAGAGGATTTAAAATGAATAAAAACACAGACTAGTTAGAAGGGCATTGTAAACAACACCACATCAAAATCACAAATCTGCCTTCAATTTCTGTAGCTAAAACTTAACTGATGAGCATTTTTGGTCAGAAACTGTTTCTTTAGTTCTCCACAGAGTTTTTCAGGTTAACCTCATGCATAGAAATATTTCCAAGGCGTAATAAGAAAACCTTAATGATGATATCTGTCCTAACTTCTGTTGGACTGTCTTCTATAATCAGAACAAATATAACCTTTACCTGTTGGAACAAACTTTGCTCATGTTATACACTGTATTTGAGATGTTTCAGGTTAGGTTTAAATTGATTCTAAACACCGATGTCAGGTCTGCACCATATATGGAAAATACATAACTGCAATAGCAATATTGATTACAATTACTCCCAATTTTTGTAGTTTTTACCTTTCTTTACCACCACTCTCCATCACCTTAGTATCTTTTTGCCACTAAACATATACGTCAGCTCTAAGCTTTAAGGACAATTACAGTCCTACCAACTGTTAAAAAAATATTGTTGATATGAAGGTGGACATATAATACCCTAACAAGTATTGCATCCATGACGTCTTTTGCGACTGTAATATTGCATAAATTTCTAAGTTTCAGCTACTGGTTTATAATGTCATCACTTCTTCTAAATTTGGAAATCAAAAGTTTAACTTGTCAGGAATTCTTTGCCTGTTTTGATTTTTCATGACAAATTCCTTCTTGTTTCTCCAAATCATCTCCAGTGTTTCTGAGTATGAACGCAGCCTTAAAGATACTTTTGATTACTGATATAAACTAGGGATTTGAGGGATCAATAAGAATTGTTTAATATGCATGTTGTTTAAACACAACATGCACATTAAAAGCACAAAGAAAAAAAAATGCAACTTTCACTCTTTCTTTCCACAGGTGCAAGCAGCTCAGGATGTCCACCCACCTCCTCCTCCTCCTCCTCCACCTCCTCCTCCTCCTCCACTGCCCAGGGCTTCTCCCTCGCTGAGCCAGCCATGACCAGCCAGCACACACACACACACCCCTCCTTCAGCTCCATCCACTCCATGGCCGAGCAGCAGCAGGTAACACACACCCATTCCTGTGATCACCTTGATTGTAGATCCCCTGAAGCATCTCTAATAATAAAGTTCCTCATGGCTAAGTTTAAAATGATGTTTACTTCCTAGATTCAGTTTCAATTCAGTTTATTTATATAGCACCGATTCACAAAATCAGGTACATACATTCTAATTAATCCTAATCATTGAACAGTGCAGTAAGATTCAATTATTTATTCAAATTGGATAAAAAGTTTTTCTGTCTAAGGAAACCCAGCAGATTGCATCCAGTCAGTGACTTGCAGCATTCACTCCTCCTGGATGAGCATGTAGAGACAGT
>JAHUTJ010051414.1:0-13892 GCA_036250325.1 Characodon lateralis
CTGGGTGGTCGAGGTGTTGCAGGATGAAGTGTAGACCTAAGTTAACAGCATCATCTGCCGACCTGTTTGCTCGGTAAGCAAATTGCCGGGGGTCCAGCAGGGGCCCTGTGATGTCTTTCAGGTGCTTCAGCACCAGCCGCTCAAAGGACTTCATGATCACAGACGTCAGGGCTACAGGCCTGTAGTCATTTAATCCTACGATGGTGGGTTTCTTGGGCACCGGGATGATGGTGGATCGTTTGAGGCAGGAGGGGACTTCACATTTCTCCAAACTATCTAAACCAATTAAAACCCAAGATTTATTAGGAGCTTATAGGGGTTCTTTGAAGTCTACAGAAAGCGTTAAAAAATTAGACATTAGAATCAGAATGATTCTAATGTCTAATTTTAATCCTAAAGGGTAAAGGAAAAAGGAAAAAATCCAGATCCAGAGGTCAGAACCACTTCTGTGGCCTGTCCACTGCACCACAACCAGGCAGCAGCTAAACAGTGTTGTGAAAAGTATTTGTCACCTTACACTTTTCTTTACAGTGTTTTTTTTTTTAGATTATTAAACAGCTATCAAAGGTTTATCCAGGCATACAAAAAAGTCCCTCTTTATTTTGTGACATCTAGTGTTTGTGCAAATGTACTGTTATGAATATCTCTCCGCTGCTGCGAGGCACACACATCGTTGGCACAGGGAGATGTTGTCTGAAGCATCTGACGTCAAAGTCCACACCAAAAATAAATCAGTTTTTAGCCACAATAATTACTACTACGCGTCACTCTAAGTCTAAAAATAGGACTAATAACATGTTACGAAGAGTCTGATAAACAGACAAGTTAAAAAGTAGGCTCTGTTTGTGAAGTTTAAGCCCTTCACAAAAGGTTGTGTAAAGAATATTTAGCCCATACGGATTTATTTTGTATTTTCTTTTTTTTGTCACACTCACATTTCATATAATTAGACAAATTTTAAGGCAAAGAAATGAAATAGATAGAAAAAGCAGTTTTCAAATGAGTATAAAAAAAACCCTGGATGTGTTTAAAAAGTAATCACCTCCCTTGTTCAATCATTTACCTCCATTATTCCTGAGAATAATTACAACTAGAACTGTTTAAGTACATTGGAACAAAATGGTTTGTTTATAGGTAAGAAATAAAAGTACATGGGACAAAATCGCAAAGTGTCGATATGCAATAGAGTTACAAACCGGCAAAGGGATGATTTGACCCAATTTAAGAGCTGCTACTTCCTTTTTTACTTCAAAACATTTATATTAAAGGGTATCACATTTGAAGAAATCACCCTCACCACTGCGGTCCATAGTAATAGCTTATACCATACCTATATAGCTATTTGCCAGACAGACTTGAACAGAAACTATTTGTCGTCATTCCCCTACTGTTTGATATAAATGTTTTTCATATCCATTCAATCTGACTGAACTTCTACAAAGTATTCACTCAGAAGGGCTCAGTACAAATGCCCATCACACATTATACATATTTAATTGAAGATATATTAAAAAGTAACACTAGTTTGTGTTGGTTTATTACATAACTCCCAAAACAATACATTCATGTTACTGGTTGTAATGTCATCAAAAAAATCACAAACCACGTGTGAACCGAAGCTGTGATGGACAAAAAGTTGCTTAGATAGGGAAACAGAAGAAGAGACAAAAAAGGAAACGTCAAATGACATCAGCAGTTTGTCACGCCTGGAAGAGAAGAGCTATTTTTAAAAAGTCCACCACACACAAGTCTTGACTCACCCTCCCCTTACATACCCTTCTTCTATATCAATTTTGATCTGGTTCATAACAGCGTGATTGTGAAATTTGCTGCATATGCACAGTTAGCCCCACACCCCTCCTTCTACTGCTTCCCACATACATAATTTACTGAATGCTAAGAGTAGTTTGTTCCAGATAGGTCCATCTACTGTAGGACATGCTCTGACAGCATCAAGTCTGTCCAAAGGACAAATATATTTTGACATAGTACATAATGTCACTTAACCTCTACTTCTGCATTCCTGTTGGTAGATGTTGCTGGAGTGACTCTCTTGAGATTCTGTGATGGATCTGTACTCAACCCAGTGGATACATTTTCAACCAATTAACAATCGATCATTCATTTATACAAAAGCATATATTCTGTACTAGAAAAGAAGATCTGAGTCTCACTCTGCGGTGTTATGCATGAAGTTATCAACTTTTTGGGATACTTGCTTTAAGTGTTTATAGTTTATCCTTATTTAAAGTTCAAAATGGGTTCTTTCGCATACTGAGTACGTAATTTAACAAGCAGGTAGGGCAGTTTGCAAAATCTGGGTCAGTAAAACTCTAAACCTTTGTTTGCAGCGCTGATCACTCAGTAATACCATGTTATAATGTCTCATCATGTATTTACTTCGAGCTAAGCCACTCTTACTGTTTCAGTGGGAATTATGAGATTCAGATGGTGATCAAATACCTTAACTACCTAATCTTCATCGAATGCTGCTCTGAAGCATATACAGTACATTGCAAGTGCGTACCCCTTAAACGTTTCCGGATTTTGTCACATTACAGACAGATTTCACTGCATATCATTGGGATTTTAAGGGATAGAACAACACATGGTAGTTTAAACCTACCTATACAGTAGAAGCAAAACAGTACATGGTTTTAAAACTATTTTACAAATAAAAATTAAAAGGTGTGGCATGCATTTGTGTTTAGCCTGCTTTACTCGTATACCCCTGGATAGAATTCAGTGCAACCTATTATTGTCAGCTTTCAACTAGTTATTAAAACAGTTTACTTTTGGGTAACCTAGGATAAATGCAGTTTGGCTAAAAACATCACACATCACCCTAAACACTCCATCCCCATGGTGAAACAGGGTGGTGGCAGCATCATGCTGTGGGGATACTTTTCTCCAGGGTGGATGAAAAAGCTGGTCAGAGTTGATTGAAGATGAATGTGCATGGAGCTAAACACAGGGCAATCCTGGAAGGAAATCTGTTAGATGCAGCAAAAGACCCTAAACATACAGCTGCAGTCAACTCAAAGCATATTCATGATAGAGAATGGCCTAGTCAAAGTCCACAACTAAAATCAATTAGGAACATGTGGCAAGACTTTAAGATTTTTCATATTCATTCAAAAAATATCAGCAAAGAAGCATTAGATCTGTTACTGTTAATTCGGTCTTTGACGGCCTGAGTTTGCAGGATTGAAGATAAAGTTTGTGGCAGTACAAGTGCACAATAAATAAAGCATGACTGGTTTGGAAGGCTGGGTTGTTACCTTCCTTTACAGTGTTTTCTCTGAATAACTTCTAGAACAATGTCTTCTGGACTGTAGAAAAAGTTAAAGAGACCCTTTTTTATCATAATAAACAATGTGATATTTCTAGAAAAGCTAACACATCACTGCATATCAGACCTTACTAAATGGTATGCACAGTGGTCAAGGAGTGATGATGGAACAATCAGGCAGCCACAGGATGTGGGCACCTTGCAGTCACTGAGTTGAATTTCTCTGAATATTAAGCTAATCTATAATGAATTATCAGGTATTCTGTCCAATACACATTATGCTTTTGGATTTTGGCTGGGTTTTTTTGGGGAAAAAAATTAGTAAGATGCCAAATGTTGTTTGCCTGAGATTTTATTTCTGTAATTTAAAGACCTGAGGAGAACACATGATGTCAGGCAGCAAGGTACCTCATATAGTGCAGAAGGCAATGTCCAGTACCCTTGTCCAGACACAGAGCTGAGGGTCATCAGGAAAAACAAATAGTGGCCCTGTAGCTCGACCGCAATAAAAGAAGAGAAAGTCAACTCAAATTATCTTCACACTGGCCCGGTGGTTGCAAGCTCATGTGTGCTTGCACATTAAAAAGAGATTGTAATGCTCACGTTGTGCCATGTCCTTTCAGAGTACAACTTTCATTATCTGTATTATACCAAAATGAAATTGACTCTAATGATGCTGGTAATCTTTAAAATCAATTTCAGTTTCTTGAAAGGGGACAGGAGTGTTACATTACAAGCACAGCAAGCCTGAAGGCAGCAGTTTGTTCTTAAATTTAGACCTTATGGCTCCTTTCTAAATGGCATGGCATCTGCAGCAAGACATTACTAGCTGTTCCAGGGCCTTTTTTTTCTCACTTGACTTTTCTTCTCTACCAACCATAAACTAAAATACTAAAATACATTTCTTATATGGAGCCAGTGTGTCAGAGCACTGAATGCAAGTACAGTCTCAAGTCTTAAATATCCCGGGGGGAATGGACATCATGAGCAACTTTAACGTTTCAACGGACAAAAGTGTGAAAGATAAAGATATACAGTAAGAAATAGTATAATATACAACAGTATATTATAGCATACAATGGAAAGCATGGTATAATTCAGTATAGTAAAGTATACCACGGTATATTGTTGTATAGTATGAAAGCTAAAGTAGTTTAGTATAGTTTAGTATAGTATAGTATAGTATAGTTTAGTATAGTATAGTATAGTATAGTATAGTATACAGTTTGAAATGTAGATTACATAGTAAACTATATCCAATATTTGTAATAGCAATAACAGTTTAAATAATAGCTTGAAAAACTGATAGTATAGTAGAGTGCAGTTTGGTATACAGTAATGTATAATATGTTAAATAGTTTGAAAAGTAATGCTATATAGTATGCTATATGTAGTATAGTATATAGTGGAGTACATATTAGTAAAGCTAATATAGTTTGAGAGATGTATAGTATAGTTAATACTTTAACTAATGTATCAGTGTACTATATAACACTATTCTCTATACCACACACTGGTATATTCAATAGTTTGAACACTAAATGTATGCATAGTATAGTATAGTATAGTAAAGTATAGTATGTTGAGCTGGGGTGTCCAAAGTGCACCTTGGGGGCCAGTTGCAGCCCTCAATATGATTTTGTGTAGCTCTTGACAATGACTTACCAGGATGGTATTTTCACTAATGCAAGGCCTTTAAAAAAATTCTTAAGTTCAAGTTTATATATTTATGTAGCGCATTTATCGCCATGCTTTTAGAAGATAGCTGTAAAAATTCGATGCAGTTTTTACTAGAATCTCTTTTTTTTCAGATCAACTGCGCTGTCATCTGATTTATGGGAATGTTGGAACCTCAGTTATTCTTGTATGAGTTGACTTTGTTTTTTCAGTGAATCGAAATTCATGTTGGGTGCCAAACCTTCACACATGCTTTTCCTGAGAAATTACTCACTGTCAGTTGAAACTGCAACACATTGACACCAATTTCACACTTTGAATGAGGGTGAGAATCATGACAGGCTACACAGTGCTTCAATTAAAAACCATGGCTACCGCAATCTGCAAATCATCCTTTCCATTAAGAAAAATGCCAACAATATGTGGAAAATATGGACCAGAACTGAAAATCCAAATAACTGATTTCCATCAAGAACACAGATAACACTTCTTGTATACTACACTGAAAGTCATCAAGGTCTTTTAGATGCGAGTTTGCACATCTGTAACTGAAACAAGTGTGCAGGAGGTTAATGGACCATTCCCAGAAACCCCAAAACGTTACTACCACATTCTGATCAAGTTGCCAAATTTATCGTGCAACATTTTGGTCACAGACATTCATCACAACCTTCATTTATGTAGTTATGTGACCAATATGGCACAATACATTTTGCTAGCAGCCATGAGCTCTGTTGTTTAGATAACCAGGCACTAAAAGAAAACACAAGTTCCAGGATACATTGATTGACGTCTCTAAAATATGGGAATACTCATGACGCCGCTATGATACCAGTAACATGTTCAATTAAGTAAAAAAACAATTTAAGAATAAATATTTGAACTGGGAGAATATGCTGCTGCAGACTTGGCCATTTTATGAAAAAAGGGACACATTTGGCCTCCTAGATATTGGCCGACAGAGGTTAATAGAAAATCCAGAATATAAAAGAAACAATATCCAACTGAAGACAATTGCATTCTGTAGATACTGTAACTACAGTGCTCACCAATTTTATCAGAGAAATTTATACAGGATGTTTAGTTTTTTAACAATATGGACTTTTAAGTTAGGGCTGAATAAAATATTGTTATTGCTAAATCAGTGTGAAAATTAATAATATTGCAAGGAATGTTTGGAATTTGATGGTTATTTCCATTAAAATAAAATTTTTGTATTTTTTGCAGATTTTCTAAGAGATTATTATTAGCAATGAGGTAATATAAAGTTTCAGCTGTCAGCAGCCCATGTCACATTTTACTGTTCAGGTCCAATGACCAATAAAAATTCAATTTAGAAGTTATTGGAGTAATTAGGTTCAGCCAGCTGATCATACTGCAAGTACTCAAACTTACTTTGAGAAAATGACAATGCTACGGGATATTAACCTTTCTTACCTTCAATAACCTCAGCATCGGATAATCACTTTATTTTTTCTATGGTTATTTTTGAAGTTCCTCTTTATTGCAGAATTTATGTTCATTCAACTTCATAAGGCATTCAATTTGTATTTGATTGTTCCAAATTACTTTAGGGGGAATGCTAAGGTTAGGGTGGGCCAACCCAGAATGGTCAAAGCTAAAGGAAAAACAGAAATTGATGTCAGAACATACACACTTCCAAGCTGGACCATCTTGGTTTCAGGTCACCGCACTCTCTACATTGGAGTCCATGTTCCCTTGGGCCGGAGGTCACACCGTCGTCACCGTCACCATGGACACAGACACAGGAAGAGGTCCAAGGAGAGGGACTCCACAGGTGAAGATGGACGAGAATCCCCCTCATATAGTAAGTGCCAGTGATCTCTGTAATTGAACTTTAGAAAACTTTTTAGCTTCAATATAACATTAGAGCAGAGCTGACCCCCTTTAGACTCTGTTTATTGTCCTTGGGGCACCAGTTTTTACCAAAGCTTTTCCTTCCATTCAACCTTCTATTAATATGCTTGGATACAGCACTCTGTGAACAGCTAGCTCCTTCGGCGTTGGCCCTTTGTGGTCAATTATTCTTGAGGGTGTCAGTGACTGTCTGCTAGACTACTGTCATGTTAGCAGTCTTCCCAGGGGCTGTGTAAATCCATACATATGTATTAAATAATTTCCTGTAGTACTGAGAAAAAATTTGTTGTGACTCCTTCAGCTAAGGTTATTACTAGCTAAACAGAAGATGAATGTTGTTATACAAAATACTTCCTTTGTACAAGTGATACTGATGTACTCCACAAACATTTCTAAAAGCCTCACTACTGTAACAATGCTCGTGCTCTTTGGGGCCTCCTGCTGGAGTGGACGTCCTAACTGCTTAGTTAGCTTATGCCTTGGGCAAATCAGAATACCAGTTTTTTACTGAAGGTTGAAGGATAGAGGTAGCTCAAATGTCCATCCTTTAAGCTACTATAAACTTACTTTTCTTTTTATTTTTCTTGTCCTTTTCTTGCCTTCACTCTCCTTCAACATCTGCTGCTAGCAGACACTCCAGCTCAGAGGGTACAGTTTCTTCTGGGCACAGAGGATGGCGATGAGGAGCACATCCCACACGCCCTGTTTACTGAGATGGACGAAATTTGCCTCAGGGAGGGTGAGGACGCTGAATGGAAAGAGACAGCTAGGTAAACTGCTGCAGACAACGCATGGGCAGGACATGGCCAGCTGTGGCTTTGTTCTTCTGTTGCAGCTGAGACTTTATCCACTCTCTGTCTGTCTGAAAGTCAACCTTTAAGGTATCACACCTTTATGCATTATTTGACTTACTGTAATAATAATTTAATTTGATCTAGGTGGCTTAAGTTTGAAGAGGATGTTGAAGACAGTGGCGAGCGGTGGAGTAAACCCTACGTGGCCACCCTGTCTCTGCACAGTCTTTTTGAGCTGCGTAGCTGCATCATGAATGGCATTGTGTTGCTGGACATGAGGGCCAACTCATTGGAGGAGATCGCAGGTAAACACTGTAGACAGATGGTGCGGTGTACATTTTAGGATATCCTCGGGTCTCAGAAAAAAAGGTTATCAGGTCTTTGTCGGGTGATGTTTTATTTTAGCAGAAACAGCAAGCTGGTCAGTATGAATCCAGCTGTTCTGTGATTGCTGGGGTGGTGGTGTATCTTCCAGCAGGACAAACTCACATCCCCAGATAAAATGGAATGGCTGAGATTAAAGCATATTCCTGTGTTAAAATGGCCTAGTCAAAGCCCAGACCTAAATCCAATCAAGAATCTGTGGCAGGACTTGACCACTTATATTCACAGACTTACTTCATCCAAATCAGACAGATATTGAAGTATTTTTCAAGAAGAATGGGCAAAAATGGGAGAAAAGTGGTTCTACATTGTATTCAGGGCGGCAGAAAACAAATGCACACCACGTTTCAAATTTCTATAAAAGTGAAAGCACTTATAGTTTTTCTTCCACTTCACAATTATGCAATGATTTGTGCTTGTCTTGTCATGAAATCCCAACAAAGTACATTGAGGGTTGCGGTTTAACAAGTGAAGTTTATATTATTTTGGCTACAACCACAACAGAACTTCACTGTTGTTGCTCCTATTTTTTTTTTATCCCAGGCATTACCTCTATTGATATGGGGAGTATGTTTTAACATTTGGATAATAATGATTTCACTTTTTAGTTAGAATGACCTAAATAAATTCAAAGCAGCACACATTACGGAGCTGGTGTGTTTTTGAGGTCAGTGAGGAGAATATTTATGTGCTGCTGCAGAAATCGGCTAAACAAAACCTGATCTGGCACAGTTAAGTCAGCCACAGTGGGTCAGTTGTTTTCTGTTTTTTTTGGCATGATCAGCTTAGCGTTGTTGGCTGTCATACAGGGGCAGACACTGTCAAAAGAAGCAGATTTAATCATCAATCATACTATAATGTGAACATACGTGGTTTATTTTCTGTACTTGTTTCTATTCACAGACATGGTTTTGGATCAGCACGAGGGGTCCGGCTCTTTGGGTCAGGACGCCCGGAAAAGAATCCGCGAGGCCCTGCTTAAACAGCATCACCACCAAAACCACAAGAAACTGGCCAACCGCATCCCTATTGTCCGGTCCTTCGCTGATATCGGCAAGAAGCAATCCGAGCCTCATTCCATGGACAAGAATGGTGAACACACACACATGCAGACGTGTCAGTAGTCGCATCGTTGTCTTTACTTTCTTCGCAGTTGTCATGCTTTAGGCTGTTGCATGCTGATGCAAAAATATGCTGCAAGTCTGTGTAGGTTTTTCAGTGTGTTTGGCTCATTTTCTCCTCTTCTTTGTATTTATTCATGTTGTATGTGTGTAAGTCACTCATCCAGAAATTGGCAGCTATCACAAGAACATAAAATCTCCAAAAGTCTTCCAATAAGGAATTATAGCTGTGGCCATTTTGTGTGTTATATCTACACACCCTTCTGTGACCTTCAAGTTCCACTGCGGACACACCGTTTGGTGAAACCTAGACCAAACAACTTACTGTCCCACAGGCAGCTGCACATGTCTACTGTCTAATCTCACAGGAAGACGCAGATCAGGAATTCTGTACAGGCAATTAGAGCTGCCACCAATGTGTAAAAACAGTAGTTGTATATTTTTCAGGAGACACACTTAAGTATTTACACCCTTTGAACCGTTCCAATTTTTTATCATATGAAAACCACAGATGTTGTTGTGGTAATTTTAGGATTTTATGTGATAGACCAACACAAAGTGTATCATTGTAAATTGGGAGGAACAGGTTATGCCAATTTTTTTACAAATGCAAATCTGAAACCACAGTATCTACATGTTTCATGTGAAAATTCCAGACTTTTCCAGACTCAAATTTCCAGAGTTCTCTGTCCTTCACATTCATTTAAAAATATAAAAATGCGTCTTAAGTAAGCAGCAGTCTTTAACCACAGAGTGTAAGGAAGGATGCATGGAAACACAGAAAGGAAGGACACAAGGTAGAAAAGAAGACAAGGCGCAAGGAAGGCAGGGTGTAAAGAAAAAGGGAAGAATAGAGACAAGAAAAAAGGACATAGAAGGACAGAGCAAACAATACCAGGATGAAAGGAAGGATAAAAGGACGTAGAACATGAGTGAAGAATGAAGAAAGAAAAGGCGTGAGGAAGGATAAAAAAGAAAAGATGTAAAGAAGGAAGGAGGCATGGAAGAAGGTACGAGGAAGGGCAGATGGAACAAAACAAGAAATGAATGAATAAAGGACATGAGCAAAGAAAGAATTTTCATTAATGGAGAGTCAGTCCTGCTTGGCGTCTTATTGCTGGGGTTAGTTGTTCAACAAAACTACCACTCACAACATGGTGGCAATGTTAATGTGCGATATCCATCATATGATAATGCAGCGTCTATTCTTCCATGTCTACATTCCCAACTATGCCACTAATATCCAGGGGTGTAAAAGATAATAGATACTCCTTAAAGAACAGAGACATTTGTTCTTTATCCCAGGGCGACTAGAATAGCAGAATGTCATTTGCTCATATCATTTTTTATAATTTGAAAGCTTGATTTTTAAAAGAAAGATCTATGATTGGCATTAATGATATTTATTTCCCAGCATGACTGATGACATGGTTGCTAAACAATTCCTTTAATGTTTAGTACCTTGCAGAGATATTCATTCCCCCATGACATTAAAACCACAAATCTCAATGTTTTTTATGTGATAGATCAACACAAAGTAGTGCATAATTGTGTAAGTATACTGAATCAGTACGTTGTAGGACAACCTTCTGCTGTAATCATGGCTGCAAGTCTGCAAGCAGTATGTATCTCCAAGCTTTGCACTTCTAGAGGATGACATTTGTACCAATTCTTCTTTGCAAAGTCGCTAAATCTCAGTCAGATTGCACGGAGAGCATTTGTCAGCTGTTTGAACTAGTTTTTATTCAGGGGTATCAGAGGAAAGGGGCTGAATGCAAATACACACCACACTTACACTTGCTCTTGCACACTTGCACTTGCATTATGCTGGTCTCTCACACAGAATCCAATAGTAAATCAGTATTTATCAGATGGTTTAAAAATAAAACATAGAATTATTGAGCTTATTCATGTAAGTGTGAACTGTTCTGTCTTTTCTCCTAATGGATACACCTTTTCACCAATAAAGATTCAGCACCAAAAAGGATAAATGCTTTCAACATTTTTCCAGAGGTTGTAACTGTACCATGCAGTTGCTCACAGGAGAGCATTGTCTCTGTTAAAGAAAGCGGTTCTTGTGAAAACTGATATTATTTTCTTGCTCTCTGAAAGGCCAAACAGTCTCACCTCAGTCCCAGCCGTCCAACAACGAGGGCAAACAGGACGTCAGCCGGGAAAACAGCGCTGTGGACTTCAGCAAGGTGAGCAGCCAGCTCAACTACTGGTCTTCTTGTTTATCATTGGCCAATGAGAGCTGAACACATAACAAGTTCTGTATACTTAATCAGTCTGGGGTTACGTGTGAAATGGTCACCACCAGCTTCTCACAAAGGTAACCTGACTGGAATCAAATAGGATTGGATGATGTTTTCTTTAGTTATGCGAGTCAGATCTGACTATAAAACCACACTTTCATTCTATATTTATTTACAGAATGCCTATTTTACCATACTTAGAACTGTTGTACAATTTTCTGTCCAAAAATGATATTTTGCCTGTTGCTGTCGCACAGATTGACCTCCATTTCATGAAGAAAATCCCTCCTGGTGCGGAGGCATCCAATGTCTTGGTAGGAGAGCTGGAATTCCTAGATCGCCCCGTGGTGGCCTTCGTGCGCTTGTCACCTGCTGTGCTTCTCAATGGCCTGACTGAAGTTCCCATTACCACCAGGTGATCCAGGAGTTGATGGAAAATCATCCAGTTTGTGCTTCTTTTTTATGTCAGATCTAAATTTGTTGCTTTTGTTGCCCAGGTTCTTGTTTATCCTCGTTGGGCCTCTAGGAAAAGGTCCCCAGTATCATGAAATTGGGCGATCTATTGCTACTCTGATGACTGATGAGGTGAGGCCACACAGACAATGAAGTAAAGTGTTTATAGACTAACATATGTATTTATGTTTTTATTCTCAGCAAAGGGTTTTGTAACAGTTTTATACCCAACACCTAACAGGAGCTACAGCTCCTGCAATGCTCGTCTAGCTAATGATCACTTCACTCACCCACCACGCTTTTGTTTCATGTTCAACCTATTATGTGATAGATTATCAAAAAACAGCATACAATTTTAAATGGGAAGGAAAATGGTAAATGGTTCTCAATGTTTTCAGCATAAAACAGAAAAAGTGTGACCTTTGTTTGTATTTATCCCCCTTTTTTCTGAAACCCATACATCCCCCTGAACACAGTGTTTTTGCAAAGAAGAATTGGGAAGTAGAAAACTTCAGTCTCTAGATGTACCAAGCTTGTAGAGACAAGGCAAGACTTGAAGCTGTGGTTACAATAAAAGGTGGTTCTACAAAATATTAGCGCAGGAGGTTGAATAATTATTTAGAAATCACTTCAGATTCCGGCTCACTCCCGGTGGCTGCATGCCAGGGCCTGGACCCCTGGGCTCTGTCGGGGCTCTGCTTGGGGAGTGATATGTCTCGGGTCTATGGGTCCATGGGTTGATGGCTGGATCTGCTCGGGCGTAAATGGCTGTGGGCTCGTCGCTGCAGCTCCCTGGGGCTAATGCACTGTGGCTGCTGGGTGGTTCCCCTGGGACTCTCCCCTGCTTTTCTCTGGGGGGATTACGGTGGTCCCGGCGATGGTTCTCCTGGGGTTCGTGTGCTCTGGGGGGGCCTTTGGATGTCTGTGGCTCGGATCTCATCCGTATCTGTCCCGGGTCCAGGGGGGCAGGTCTGTGGCTCCTCACACTCGGTATTGCATATTTTTATGGAGAAACCTTGTACACACAAGTGCGCTCACATTCAGACCCACAGGTGTTTAGATTCAGGTGTTAACAGATACACAAATGTTCTATATTGAGCCGCATTTACCGCTAAATACATCTTGCATTCATACGCACCAGAATGAAAATAGCTTAGGGATGTTAACCTACCCATATATGGAACAAGAACGACCTCCCGCTGTGGTTTGCTTTTCTTTCAGTATGGGCAATATCTTTCTGTATTCTGTCCTAAATTTGATGAAAAGTTCAGATAATGGGGGATAATTTGAGCTGAACTGAGACTGACATTTTCAGTGACCATTAAAAACCCCTACGGATTAGTAGAATAGGTTTAATGGTACATTCAGATTACCAGATGAAATAAGAAATAATGTTACAGTCATGAGAATGAGATTAGAAAAACTAGCAATATTTTGGGACATAAATGGAGTAATGGTTTCATAGATCAAAACCTGTGTTTTAAAGAATCTTTATTCAGTGTCGACATATCCAATTCAGATTCGAACAATCTTAGTGTGTTTTATGGCCAAAGCTATTCACTTATCTTCCTTCATACTCATATGAACCGGGCTGGCTTTTTATTCTTAATCGACAGTTTTTAGTTGGATGGGTTTTGCAGCAATAACAGCTTAAAATCATGCATTAAGAGTTCCTTTCAGTGGAACTAAGTCCCAAGCCCAAACCCAGAAGAACAGCCCCAAATCATAACCCCTATGCACTAAACTTTATGCATGACACAATGCAAGCAACTGCCGCTATATGCTCATCATGAGGTGTGAATACTGCAAGTCAGTGACTCGATGCAATCTGCTGGGTTTCCTTAGACTTTTTAATCAATTTGAATAATAAACTGAATCTGACTGCATTGTTTGAGAACTAGGATCAATTAGGAATATACAGGGGTTGGACAATGAAACTGAAACACCTGGTTTTAGACCACAATAATTTATTAGTATGGTGTAGGGCCTCCTTTTGCGGCCAATACAGCGTCAATTTGTCTTGGGAATGACATATACA
>JAHUTJ010051415.1:0-13890 GCA_036250325.1 Characodon lateralis
ACATTCTCATACTACTCTCCAATTTTGCATTATTTGCTGTTATTTCAGCTTTTAACTTTATGTTCTCTCTCTTTTCTCTTCCTAGAAGCTACACCTGGCCTGACTCTGTGTCTACCTGTGACACCTTCATGGAAGGGGGCATCGTCCAAGCTTCTGCTGGCAACAAGTTAATGCTCACCTTCTACAGATGATCCACATGGCCCTGTCTTTCAGTGTTTAACCCTTTCTCTCTCCTACTGACTGAGCTTTTACTGTGACTAACTCAAGGTGCTCTTTTATACTCTAGCCTTGAAGACTGGCTCAGAGTTTATCTGTTCTTTCTTCCTAGATGAAACGACTAAAGGAGCTACATCCATTAACATTTACTTTTCCTTCCCATAAAAAGTACTGCTGGATCACTGCTACTGTGTTCTGCTTGTGTGTTCTTCTTGTGTCTCTGCTCTGTTCTCTCAAACCCCCAGTCGGTCGTGGCAGATGGCCGCTCACACTGAGCCTGGTTCTGCTGGAGGTTTCTTCCTGTTAAAAGGGAGTTTTTCCTCTCCGCTGTCACTACATGCATGCTCAGTATGATGGATTGCTGCAAAGTCAACGCCAGTGACTGTCCACTGTCTCTACATGCTCATCCAGGAGGAGGGAATGCTGCAAGTCACTGACTGGATGCAATCTGCTGGGTTTCCTTAGATAGAAAAACTTTTTATCCAATTTGAATAAAAAGCTAACTCCGACTGCACTGTTCAATGGTTAGGATTAATTGGAATGTATGAACCTGACTGTTGTGAAGAGCCTTGAGACGAGATGTGTTGTGAATTGGCCCTATATAAATAAAACTGAATTGAATTGATTAATTGACTGATTGATTGAAAGTACTTCACTTTTTCAGCTCTAATTTGCCAAGCCAATCCTGACCAGTTGAGGCTGCCTGTTTGTTGTTTAATCCACATGCCACTTAGTCACTGTGGTAATGTCTCTCTTTGTGTTCTGCAATTGCATTTTTCAATATCAGCTTTGTTCCAGTGCTGCCAGCATCAAAGTGCAATATGTCTTAGCACTCACTTCATGTCAACATGACATACAAAGCTGATTATCTCTGGCAAGAGAGTCATTTGGTCTTGTCACTGCGGACCATACGGCAGCCATATTTATGTATGACTTTGTTGACTGAACATGCACAAAGCTTTGGGGGCTTTATGGGGTTTGGGCTATAATGAAACTTGAATCCCCACTACAAATGTCCTTGATTACTGTTTTGTTTCCAAATGTTTGATAGGATGTGCATCCATTAACACAGACGCTGGGACAAGTCAGCTGGGTACACTCACTAGTGTCTATAGTCCCTTTCAAAGGCAGTCTTCACATCAAAAGGTATTTAAGACAAACAACAAACAGATATATGATGCAGATGTCACAGGGGCTCTATGTCTCTAAGGATATGAGATTATTTCTAAACTTGGGGTTTGTACTACAATCGACTTCGGAAGTGGGGCATAATAGCAGGGATTACAATGAATACCTTTGGTACCACAAAGTTTTTACTCTGACACAAAGTTTAGTTTGTTTGTATAATTCTCTGTCAGACAAATTCCTCTGTGATAGGAGGGTGAAATTTAGAAGAAAGATACAGATGGAATTTACCCCCAAATATGGAAGCAGAAATATCCGACAGCAGTTTCAGATTTTACAAACTGTAGCATTGAAACAATTAAAAACCCCAGATGGGATTCCGAGGGAACATTGAGTTTTTAGATTTTTCAAGGTTTGAAAAAAAATGCCTTCAGATTTTTTTGTTTGCTTGCTCTGTTAAATTTGTTAAAGTGCTCTGTTTATGAATGTAGGTTTGTCCACAGATGATTAATTGGAACCACAATAGAAGCATTTGATGTGCTAATTTATCAAGTCATATCAAAATAGTGGGAGGCAAGTTAAGGTTAGGCCAGCATTTCAGCAAACATCTCCCAGTGCAAGGATTTTCCTGAGAGAGAGATGTATATTTCTCTCTTACTATAAAAAAAGACAGCTAACAAGACTTAATTTTATAAAAATAATTTTAGTTTAATTTAAGTTACTTGTTGTACATAAATAAATACATTTCTGTGTTAACACTGTCTGGTATTAAAATTGTCCTGCATAGTTTTCAAATAGGTATGTTTTTTTTTTTTGTTTTTTTTATTCAATCCTTATTTTTTATTTGGCAAGTATCCACAAACTGACCACTTTTATGATCAATCTTACAAGCTTTACTAAAAACAACTTGGTTATTTAAAAAGCTCACATTTGACAGAGATGCTTAGATTCCACATAAGCTGGTAAGATGGCAAGGTGTGTAGTGTAGACCATATTTGATGAGATGCTCTGATAGTCAAACATCGGGTAGGAGAGGTTGGGGGTTGTATGTAACCTTTCCACACAACCAGTTTTAATGAGGCCTCATTGGACTGCAAGTCTGAAAGAGGTCAGGAATGTTGAGTGGGGTGCAAGAAGAGACCACAGATTTCATGAAAAACTAGGCCAAAGTCGGCAGAGAAACTCAGCACCAACAGCATATGCTACGCACACATTTACAAATGTGCTGGGAGGCAAACTTGCAAAAAGTAATCTTTGAGTACAAAAAAATGATTTATTTAACAACTGAGAAAAAAAAAAAACTTTTTATAATCATCATAAATATTGGTCCCACCCTAACCCTGCAAAGAAATAACCATACACTCTTTCAGCTTTATTCAGTATGGATGTCAGTTTATATTCTTGGATTCCATCATGGTAATATTTGAATGTTTACATATAGCGCTGCCAAATTTTCTTCTCCTCGTACAGATTTCTTCCTCTTTTGCTTTTTTGTCCCACTCAAATGTTTCAGACCATCAAACTAATTTTAATATGAGACAAAGCTATCCTAAATAAATGCCCCACACCCATTTAAAAGCTATCCGAACCAACCTGACTTAATTCTGAAAACAATTTAAAGGTTTTTTAGCATGAATGGCCTTATTAAGGTGATGTCCCAGGTTCTAAAGCAGAAGAGCCCCAGACCTTTACACTACCGCTGCCATGACTGTTAAGTATGACCTTCTTTTTCAGCAAACAAAAAGTATACATATAATAGAAAATGAATCTGTAACTATTCTAAGCTGGCCTTAGTTTTTTAAGTCAGAATTCAGATACAACAGCTAATTAACTCAAGATCTGTCCCCAAATGCTTGTTTAATTGGCACTAAGCATTTTGGCATTGTTTCTTCCTCCCCTTTAGAACACATTTCAAAGATTTGGTCATGGTCTGGCATGTAAAGGACTTGTTGGACTTGGGATTTTTCTTCTCATGACCAGCAAAGACTTCAACTAGAACATCCTTTTTTATACTAGAATTCAGGATGAAAATCCTGGCTGCATTCAAATGCAACCGATAACATTTTTCACTTGGGAATTTTAAATGCCGCTACCAGTGCCCCTACAAGAGGGGTTACTTTTTCTAAAGCAAATATACAAAATGTTTTCTTTGTGTAAAATATAGAGGAAAAACACAGAGTGAGTCAAGCCTCCCACCTGTACCTGTCACCACCACTTGCCCTGCATGCAGGAACTGCTTAGTCAGTTAATGTTTAGCTGATTGTTTGTGCTCATTAGAGTTGTCTGGTTTATCTGTTTAAGTTGTTACCAGTTCTTTAGATTTATTGGACCGGTTGCCTGTAGATGAGGGTTGGCTTAAGGGGAAAAGTGTAAGAATTTAAAGGGAAAACCTAAGGTGAAAAGTATAAAGTTTAAAGGTTTATTGTTAACAGGAACAAAGCTGTATTTGGTCCGGGAAATGCAGAGTGGTTCAGAAGGTGGATGAGTCTGAAGGAGAAGGGGAGAGCCCTGCAGGGGAAGTATGTTGAATAGAGAGTTACTCCTACTAGTAACGGAGGAAAATAGAAGCCAGGGGATTACAGGCAGAGTCTGGGTAGATTCAGTCCATGTGGGGTAGTTCTTTTCAGCAAAAGCTTTGTTGGAGGGGGTGGAGGGGGCCCAGTAGCTGTTGGTTGTGGAGCTTGAAATCCATGGAAATTTTGCATAGAGAGTTCAGCACCTGGCAAAGTTAACTATACCAAAACTAGGAGAAAACATTCAAGAGGCCAGAGGTACCACTAAGGTCGACACTCAGGCATATAATGATGGACAGCCAGCACCTTTAAAACACCAGTGATGAGGTTGATAAGCTGCAGGTGCACCAGGCTCTGCAACACAGCCCCGTCCACCAAATGAACCTGCAGTTCCAAGGACAGAAAGAGAATGCACCAAACAGTCACCGAAATCCCCAGATTTCTGTCAGTTATAGGTTAGCTTGCTGATGAACTAGCACAGACTGAAAATGTTCTTGTATTGTTTTGGTCTTGCTCTTGGAGTTGATCTCACTTCCTACAAAGTCTTGTTCTTGTACTTGGTACTGGTGTTGGTTTGCTTTATTTTTGGTCTTCATTTGGTCATTTGGTTAACATGGCAGTC
The DNA here is from genome assembly GCA_036250325.1 of Characodon lateralis. Classification (NCBI taxonomy): domain Eukaryota; kingdom Metazoa; phylum Chordata; class Actinopteri; order Cyprinodontiformes; family Goodeidae; genus Characodon; species Characodon lateralis. The sequence continues at coordinate 4,477 of JAHUTJ010051415.1, forward strand.
AATTTTCAATTGAATTTAATTTCAATTGAAATTATACACGGAGACTTATAACATATCACAAGTGTCTAAGAGCACAGTGTGGGGAGCTTTAAAAACATGTATACATGTTCAGGTCATTGCATATAGCTCAAACCTGAATAAAATTTCTATTGAGACCAAACACAAATGAACTGAATTTTACATTTGGATCAATGTTATGCAAATTTCCCTTCACCTTATTTCTAGGCTCAAAGAGTCTCTGCAAACTGAATTTAATCTTCTCTCCACATCGGAAACAGAAAAGCTTATTAGTCAAAACATAGACATTATGAACAAAATTGACAAGGGTATGATATGGCACACAAAATTGGGGGACAAAATTGACAAGGGTATGATATGGCTGCCCAAGTACAGATGAAAGAAGCATCCATGCAAAATGCTGAAATATGTACAAATTCAGGAACAGTAACAACAAATCAATCTGAAATTGGATATTCCATCTATAAATGAAGAACAATGAACTCGTAGCTTGCTAAGTTCAAAGGCCCTGGACTGTAATTGGCAAAATCAAAATACGTCAGAGCTTTATAAAAATATATCTTTCTTAAATTGATCCTCTGTTGTTAGAGGTTTTTGCTGAATCATTAAATGTAAGCATTCTTCTGGCTACATTTTATTAAGCCTCTATTTCATTGCTTCATAAAGAATGCAAGGATAAACTTGAACCTGCATCATATAGACCAAAACGTCTGGTGAATGTAGATGCAGATTTTAGCTAAAATTATGTGTACATGTTTAGAAAATATATTTACATTCATAATTCATGAAGACCAAACTGGCTTTATCAAGAACAGACAAATGGTGCAAAACATCTGTTGGTTATTTAATATAATTTATTCCCCCAGTTCAAAGTCATGTGAGCAGTTACTAATATCCTTAGAGGCTGAAAAGGCCTTTGATAGGGTAGAGTGGTTAAAGTTAGGTTTTGGTTCCACCTTTGTAAGATGGATCAAACTTCTTTATGTATAACAAAATGATTCAGTACAGACCAATCAGACAATTAAACAATTACCTTTAATAAAAATAAATATTTAAATATGTCACCGTGGCATATGTATTTACCAACCTTTGTTAATGAGAATTTTCTAAAACTAGTGCAGCAACTAACACAAGACCTGCAGAATTGGAGTCACATAAGGCTGTTATTGACAGGATATATTAATATAGTTCAAATGAATATCCTCCCAAAATGTATAGTCCTTTTTCAATGCTTTCCAACTTACATTTTTTCAGAACATCTATAAAATAATTAGTGAATTTATTTGTTATAACAGAATGCCCATCGTTTAACATCTATTTGAATATTAGTTTAAGAAAGACATTCATACATTGATGGATTTGTTTACCGACAAGATATTTCCAAGTTTTACTTGGCTACAAAACAAATATGACATGCCTATTTCACATTTCTTTAAGTACCTACAGGCTTGAACATTTGTGAAAAGGAACCATTCGTTATATTCTAGTCCACCAAGTGAACCATTAATGGAAACTGTTCTTTTGTATAGCCCTCAAAGAAAGGGCACTGTTGCCAAAGTCTATGCAAAACTGTCAGAGTGCTCTGAAACACAATCTTCTACACTTAAGAGAAGCCTGGCAAGACAATCTAAGTGTAGAGATAACAGAAAAAACAATGGCTGTCAGGTTTAGAACAGATTAATAAAATTTCAGTTTGTGCAACGCATGACCTCATACAAATTATAATTTTACATCTACTCCACTGGTCAAAACAAAAACTTCACAACATTTATCCATTGATCAATCCTTCATGTGACCACTGTGGACTTAAGGCAGCTTTGTTAGGACATATGTTTTGGAGATGTCCTAGGATGACCAACAATAGGAATACTTTAATCCATACTTTGTGTTAAGCAGACCAATTCCGTTAGACCCATTACTGTCTGTATTAGGAAATACTCACAAACAAAATACAACCCAGAATAGAGAAATATTTGATATGGCTGCCTCTTGGCTTCTAGATTGATTCTCTTAAATTGAAAGCAAAAATGGCTCCATTTTTCTTATGTAAATATTTCACAGTGGACTTATTTCAGTTGTCTAAAGTAATTTTTGTTGTCCACAATGATATAAGAAGACATTTTATATGGCTGTATTGGTGCAAACTTACATTGTCTGTTTATCAGAAGTACTACCTTGTACACTTTATGTTGTTATTGTTGAAAAAGAACAACAAAAAGGGAGTGATAAAAAAAAAAATCCCTTAATGAACATTCAGTGTTCATTAAGGGATTGCTTTGACAAAGATGCTTTGTCAAAACATCTTTGTCGTTTGAAAACCTGTTTCAAGATTTCATCTGCACATAAAATAAACATTGGCACGATGCTCCTTTCTGAGAAAATTCAGGCATTACCACATTTTTGTCAGCATCTCTCTGGCATTTAGGCCTAAATAATATGTATACCCCTTGTGCAACTTGTTTCATAAAGAAAAGGCAGTTTTTCTTCAGTCCCCAACCACTGTCTTCTTGACTGGAGTCAATTGTCTTTTTCTGATGTCTTTTCTGAAGAAGAGCATGACCTTTGTGTGGGGCATCTTCATTTGTTGGCTGTCTTTCAGTGCCTGCCAGCTAAAAGGTCACCTTCTCCCTGACAGGACGGAAAATGGTATGACACATAGTTGAATTTTAAATGTGGAAATTTCTTAACCTAGTTTTTATTAGCATGGTGATGCACACATTAAAAAATAGGAATGCAAACAAGTGTAATATATATATATATATATAAATCTAGTCTCTTTCTCTGATCTTTGGCTCTTGAGAACGTGGAGAACAAAAAAACATACGAATGCTCATAAGGAGTTTAGTATTGGCTTGAAAATTTAACCAGTATGGTTAACGAATGGTCGTCAAATAGCTCCTTAAGCGGCTCCTTCAGAGGTGAATTAGAAGATTGCATCCAGGTGTGACTGCAACATTCTGCTAGCCCACACCCTCAGGTGGAAGATCTGCAACTCAAACACCTCAAGAATACTCACACTCTAAACCATGAGGGCAAGCAGCTGTCATATAACAAATCAGACAGATTAAACATCTGAATGTTCTTGATGAGTCAGCAGTGAACCCAGTCACAGTAATGGAGACCTCGGATACTAATACAATGGAGGAGGACATTTCTTCACATGACTGCAGTTAAAAAACAGGAAATTCTTCTTTACATTTTTCCTTTGCAACCACAAGAACAGCAAACACACCAAGTGCTATCCTGGATTGTAGAGAATCTTGTGGGACCATGACTGTGAACTAATTCATTCAGACTAAGTAAGCTGTTACTGATGGAACCAAACATTACATAAACAGAAGTTAAAACAGGAGTTAGAATATAAAATAATTCTGTTGATAAGTGGTGAAATGAACATAATGACCATGAATCCCAGAATTTAATAAGTATGTATTTGCACAACTAAATAATATTTTTAACACAGCAAAACAGCAGTTGGCTTGGTGTTAGAGAAGACATGAAAAGTTGGTTTTCCTTCAGGGAGCTTTTTTCTGTTCCCAATGTTCTCAGTAAGGTCTCAGCAAGGTGGGATGTGCTTGGCCTGCCTGGCCTGGTTACCTGGCTGGTGCATGTTTCCCTCTCACAGACTGATGGGCTGTGGCTGCTGACGGTGGCTGAATGGTTGGGCGGGCTTTGTGGTGTGCTGCTCAGCTGGCTGTAGTGTCTGGGGGGGCTGCAGCATGTGGGGTGAGGGGGTTGTGTCCTCTTCTTGGATGTGGGCTCACCGGCATCTGGATCGGCTGAGTGGCAATTGTAGAGCTGAGCTGGATAATGTTTCTACCTGGGCTATCGTTGCAGTGGCAGTGATGAGGTGTGTGTGTGTGGTTGCAGTGGCGTGGTGGGGGGACTCCGGCCCCGAGTGCTTGCCGCTGGCCGGGGACCTCTTGCTGGGTGAGTTTGTCCCGTCTTGGTGTGGGGTCGGGGGTTCCATTGTGAGCTCGGTGCTCGATGGTGTCTGCCCTTTTGCGCCTGTGGGCGGGGGCAGGGGTGGCGTTGCGTGGGGCCGTTGCCTTGCTGTCGCGGCAAGCTGTGTGGTGGGAGCAAGACGTGGTGGGGGTGCTTGGAACAGGGCCGTGTGTGGAGCTTGTTGTTGAAATAATTGTATATAGTTTTTATCTTTTTATCTTATATTTTTTCCTTCTTTCTCTTGACTATTTGATTTTATAACCTTTCATGATGTTTGTGTGAGTAAAGGATGTGATGAGTGTGTCTGCAGGCAAAGATCAAAAGTGGAGCTGAGAAGGAAGCAGTTGCAGTTGAGGAGGTCATAAAGATGAAGGCTGTTTGTGCTGAACAGAAGACGCGCTGATCCTAAGATGGGGAGACTGTGGAAGTGTGTTGTTACAAGATAATGGTGTTTATGACCTGTTTACGATGCAGCTGTTTTTCCCATCCTTAGAGAGCAACGTTTTTTGTAACTAGGGACCCCCTGAAAGATAATAAGAAGAGAGGTGCGGACAGATGTTTTTCAGAGCGGTAGGAGATTTGTAACTGAAGCACATCTCTGTCCGTTCTCCTCGCAGCGAATTAAATAACTAATTCTTTGTCTTTCTCTTATTTTTGTGATGTTATAAGTATTTTAGGTTGTTTAAACCTGACATTAATTTGGTCCTTCGAGCCGGAGTCCAATTACGCCTGAGGATTCCAGCGGGTTGGTAGATTCCAGTAAAGACCGTGCACACGGCAGTCTTCATCAGGGAGACTCACAGACCCTTTCCGGGACTGGATCCGGTCTGACGGCTGACGGAACTCTGAGAGAGAGGAGAAGACAAAGTGGTGAGTTGAGTTTGGATTAAAAAGTGTGACAAATGACTACAGGTCATTGCGTGAAATAAAACCTTGTGAATCCTAGGCCCTAACAGGTACAAGTAGGACAGCGGAGTCCTGGAAAAGTATTAAGAAGTAATACTGAAATTTCCGTGTTTAGGGGACGACGGAGTCCTCAAAGTATTAAGAAGTAATACTGAAATTTCGTGTTTTCAGGACGACGGAGTCTGCGTTTAAGTATTTTAAACAAAAATACTAAGAAAATTCCGCGTTTAAAATGTGTGCATGTGCGAAATTAATGGAGGATTTAAACCACTAGGTTTTGCCTCATACCAAAGCAGTAGGATTGTAAGTGACTAACTTTTGTGGATGCAAAGGCAAGAATTCTCCACTCGAAAGAGTTGAAGTGAGAATTACCACAAAANGTGCATGTGAGAAATGAATGGAGGATTTAAACCACTAGGTTTTGCCTCATACCAAAGCAGTAGGATTGTAAGTGACTAACTTTTGTGGATGCAAAGGCAAGAATTCTCCACTCGAATAAGTTGAAGTGAGAATTACCACAAATAGGAGATTTTTCTGTCACCCTACTGAGCAGAATAATCTAGCATTCAGAATACCCTAGGTATTTATATACTGGACCAAAAAAAAAATAAAAATAAAAAAATGGGAAAAGGGGCGAGTAAAAATAAATTATAAAACGAATTACAATGCAAAGATTGGAAGTTTATAGAAGCACAAGATCCGAGTAAATTAAAATATTTAGATAAATGGATAACCACATATAATTATGATGGTCGATTAAACTCTCAAAAATTTGTCAATCTACAGCATGCAATAATTAAAAGAACAAAACGTGACCCAAGAAAAATGGAAAAAGAAGGTTATGAGGATGTAGATTATTGGTTAAAAGTAACTAAAAAGAGAGAGGAAGGAGTAAAGAAGCGTAAGGTGGAAGAGAAAGAAAAGGGAGAAGAAAATTGTAGGAAACAATTATTGTTTCATAGAGCAGAAGATAATGAGACTGGGTGTGTTGGGGCTCGATGGGGACAACCAGGAAATGCAGCTATACAACCACAAGGAGAGCAAGAGCAGGAAGCACAGCTAGATGAGCAACCACAGGTACATGCAACAGCTGTAACCTCATCTATTTATCCAGGTTTGCCCCTACAAGATCCACCACCTGAATACCCCACTCCACCGCAGACTAGATCAAACAAGATATCCCTAAGATGGTCTAGACAGTATGGGAGAACCTTTTCTCCAACTTTAACTCACTCCCCAAGAATAGTCCCCACAGCTCCTAAATTATCTCATGTCGAAAACCCTAGTCTAGCAGAAGCATATCCCATGATACAGGTGGCCAATCCAAACATTGGAAATAATCAACCTCCTGCCATTTTGGTATATAGAACATGGACAATGGAGGATGTTAAAAAGGCTGTGGAGGGAGTAACCTCCCCCAGAGAGGATNGAGAGTCTTAGGAGATCTTATCATTTGAATGGTGAGGAAGTTCAACAAGTATGGATGACAGTCACAGGAACTGACTGGCATCACGTTAGGGGAAATTGGAACCCTATACACAATAACGCAGTACTTGAACATAATGACCAGGAACTAACAGAGTGAGGGGATTAATCGATAGGCTTACAGTTAAATACAGATTGCTGTACAAGGATCATTAACGGGATGCGCCGGGCCCGTACCGTGGGCTCCGTCCAGCGGGCGGAGTTGCGTCCGGGACCGTGCCGCCGCCGACGACTCGGAACGAGCCAAGGCGGGCGCTCTCCTTCGCGGGGGGGCGTCTCCGAGGCGAACGCCCGCAGCTGGGTCGGTGGGCCTCAGGGGTGTCGGTGTGGAGGCGAGCCTCTCTGCGACCCGTCTCGACTCGGCCATGGAGGGGGGTCTCGTCGGGGAAGCCCTCGGCGGGATGGAGCGCCCGCCCGGTTCTATCTATTTGTGGCCAAAACGCCTGTCTCAGAGCTTGTCCTCTCAAACCTCAAACTGACAACTGTTAGCGGTGGTTCACTCGGCTCGTGCGTCGATGAAGAACGCAGCCAGCGGCAAGCGAAGAGGGAAGAGCCCAGCGCCAGATCCCCGTCCGCCTGGCGGGCGTGGGAAATGTGGCGTACAGAAGACCGCTTGCCCGGTGTCGTTCGGGGGCCTGAGTCCTCCTGATCGAGGCTCAACCCGTGGACGGTGTGAGGCCGGTAACGGCCCCCGTCATGCCGGGGTCCGGTCTTCTCGGAGTGGGGATGTTTGGGAATGCAGCCCAAAGTGGGTGATAAACTCCATCTAAGGCTAAATACCGGCACGAGACCGATAGTCGACAAGTACCTGAAGGAAAGCCTATATCACCTAAATAATGTTTCAATGGGTTACAAATGTGAGCCATGTGCAGAAACCAACAGGAGGGTAGGCAGTGAACAACAATTTACTACATATGGATTTAATAATTAATACTTACAAAAAAAAAAAAAATTGTGCATCTTGTTTGATATGTCTGAAACATTACCCCCAATGAAATCTTTCCTTGCAAAGGACCAGATGCTATAACAGTGACAAAAAGGACTGCCTACATTTGGAATTCCAAGAAGGATTTATAGTGATAATGGAATATACATTTTTGTAAACAAAGTCATACAAGAACTTGGTAAATGTTTTATTTTTTTTTATTTTTCTGGTACTTCTGAGAACCAGTCAAGATAAATAAGAATGTAATAACACCTGCTATGAGTCATATGAAACAAGTAGCGCTAAACCAAGGAAGGCAAGATAACCTAACTTTGTGTACTAAACAAACTTCTTATACTTATGGCATTCAAGTGTGCGTGAAATCTAAAACCATAGCTGTGGTGCTGATCCCACTCATTAGCTTGACCAAACGAGGAAGGAAAGGGCAGGATTATAGGAGTTATAAATGGTACTTAACTAATGACAGAAGAGACACCTCATGGTCCATGATGGTAGCTGATGAAGGAAACAATTGGACACCAGAGTGGGGCACCACTGCTTATGCTAGTCATCAAAAGAAGTTGTTTAAGCTCCATAAAGCTGATAATGCAATCCAGGTAACAATTAACCTCACGCATAACTCTCTATTTCCTTCCGACTACGTTGCAACAGGAGGAAAATGTTTGGGTTTTCTCTTGTGGGTTTGGGTTTTAGGGTCAGACCCAAACTTTGACCTTTTTGTTTCTTAAGTAAAAACTGAAATGACTCTCTCCCCTAAGACTACAGCAAAGAGAGTATAAATTATGTTAGGAAACTTAACCACAGATGACTAGTTCCAGGTTATTACTGGAGTATCGAGAACAAATAATAATTGGTTATTGATGGTAGAGCAAGCGGCTAACATGATTAAAAGAGATTGTGTTGTATGTATGGGTCCCAGGCCTTTATTACAAATAATTCTATCTGTGATACCACAACCCTGTATGATGGAAGTAATGAATCAAACTAACTTGGTGGTGGTGTGGTGACGACAGGTTGTTTGATCGATTACCTTCAAAAGTAAAGGGACTCTGTGCTCTAGTCACTTTATTGTTACCAGTTTCAGTATATTCTATGTTAGTAGATGAAGTAATAGATGGACTATCTAGTGTAAACCCACATGACTAACGTAATAGAAAATGCAGAGCAGTAGCTTGGCAGACTGAGGGATGCTATAGATGAAGATAAATTAACTGATCAAGTAGCCACAAGATTTGAATCAAATATTTGTAAGTGGTGTATGATGAACAAAAATGTAGACAGGATCAACTCTATTCACTAAAATGTGCAAAAACTAGGAAATTGGACACAAAGCGGGTTTGAAACTGTCCATAAACAATTGGCTTCAACTTCCCTGATGTCCTTCCAGAATAGAATTTCTTTGGACATGTTGTTAACTGAAAAAGGAGGAGTTTGTGCCATTTTTGGAGAAAAATCCTCCACATTCATACCTAACAACACTGCTGCTGACGGCAGCCTCACTAAAGCCATAGAAGGTTTGAGATCTCTAAATGGCAAAATGAAGGAGCATTCTGGAGTAGACACCTCGATGTGGGACTCCTGGCTGGATGTGTTTGGGAAGTATAAAATTTTAGTATCATCAGTAATAATTTCCTTTGCAGTGTTTGCTGCAATTTTGACATTGTGTGGATGTTGTTGTATTCCCTGCCTTCATTCTCTGCTTAACCGTCTCATCACCACAGCTATTTCTCCTATGGAAGACAGAGTTACCCAACTCTATCTGTTACTTAAACAGAAGGATGATGAAGATGATGAGGATGCGACTGACGACTTTTCTGACCTGTACCCAGATCCATTTCTATATGATTCTGTGATTTAAATGTCAGTAAGTACCTCTGAGTCTAATTGTCTTTGTACTCATGAAAATAATCTGAAAGAAGTGGCTGTTAAGTGATATGAGAATATGAGCAAATATAAAATAAACAGGGAGGAAATGTTGGAATAATTGAATATACAGGGGTTGGACAATGAAACTGAAACACCCGTCATTTTAGTGTGGGAGGTTTCATGGCTAAATTGGACCAGCCTGGTAGCCAGTCTTCATTGATTGCACATTGCACCAGTAAGAGCAGAGT
>JAHUTJ010051416.1:0-13884 GCA_036250325.1 Characodon lateralis
TCTTCTATAAATATCAAGCAGAGCTTTAAAGCATTAGCTGTGATGCTCTGCTTGTGAAAGTAAATCTGTTGGGCAATTTCTTGGCACTCAGACAACAATTCTGAGCGATACTCTGCCGGACAGGACATGGTAAAAAAAAAAAAAAGAAAAAAAGAAAACCTCTTAAAAAATCCCACACAACTAAGTACCTTTACCAATCATCTATTATATAGAATGCACATGTGTGATTTTAACCTGGTTTTTGTCCAGATTTAAAATTCGTTGCCAAAATGTCCTTTTGTAGGTTCTCTATCCAGACCAACATATATCCATATGTGATTTATTATTTATACAATGGATCCACCAACTAATGGTCGGGACCATACTGAGTGTTTCGCCATTCAGGGGTGCACACACACAATGAGCAACTCAGAAAAATGATGGAAGTGCTCTGTAGTCTCTTCTAATCTATTTTTTTCTATGTAAAGTCATACTGATCACACAGAATTGTTTACCGTTTCATTTTCATTTGTTTTCTACCACTTGTTGAGATTATATTTCTTTTTTCTCTTAAGATTAAGTTTGTTTTGTTTCCCTGTAGCTTTTATATATTTTCAATCAATAAATACTGATTTTTCTTAAGATAATTAAAGGCTACTTAAACAATTTTTGATAAACGAGTTGAGTATGAGATAATAATGATAAATGTCACATCCTTCAGGAAGTTTCAGCTCCTTTTCAGGATGCTTGGAAACTTTCTGAGTTCTTGACAATGACCATCACTAGATATATAAAAATACTTTATCTTCATCCCAGTGAGTCAGAGTCTTACAGGGAAAAAGAGGAATTCACCACAGACTGACCCAGGTGTTGTGTTTGTGGATCACATAGCTGGTACTGGTGAGCTCTACCTTTAGACAGTTCACTTTGCAGATTGGTCTTAAAAATAACCAGTGATATTTCTATTATTATTACTTCTAATTCAAGGAGATGGAAAAGTCAAAATGTCTTGCCCAAAGATACGAACCCAGTAGCCCATGCAAAGTGCAACAGTGAAGATCTCCTTACAGCTTCTTGTGTTTGACAACAGCACGCTACAGCGCATCAGGGTTGGCATTTTGACTGAGGCATATTGACAGCATGGTGACCGCTCATAGGATCTGACAAAGGTTGAGCTGAAAGTATTTGTAGCCACATCCACGGAGCACGAGGTGCGGGAAATTAACAAAACATAAATTTGGATAGTCTACAGTCTGAAAAACTGGAATTTCCATTTTCAAGGAAACCATCATGAAGGATCATTTCAGAAAAATTATGAGATTACTTTGCTCTGATAACATAAAAAAAAAAAAAAAAAAAACTTAATATTTTTGTGAATTTAGCCAAATTCACTTTGGGGTTAGTCACTTGGAACAAATTTGTCCAGAAAAATGTTGCCTAATTAAAAAGAAACGTGCTGACATTTCAGAAAAAAGAGCAGTTGTTCTCCAACAAGCCCCAGTGCAACTTTTTATAGCATTGGGAATAGGCCTGATAAATTTGGCATCAAGTTCTGTCTGGCTGTGGATATAATGCTCGACGAGTGCTCGACATGTTGAAGAGCAAAAACATAGAGCAGAGGTCAGCTCATGAGAGAAGGTTTTCCTAAAGCTGACAGTTTTTTGTAGGAAATAATACAACAGTGTCCTCTCTTCCATCAATGAGACCACTGTTTTGATGGCAGAAAGGATCAGGCTTTTTTACAGTGTGAGCAAATGCGCCAACGGAGCTGTTCTGCACAAAGTTGCTGAAATGTGAAAGTGTGACACCCACAATCTATTGATGAAATGGGTGAAAAATGAGGGCATTCGTAATATCCCATATATCAGCGTGGGCATCTCTGATTGGCCAAAGCAAAATAAGAAATGAGGCCAAAACCTAATTTTCTCATTTCCCCCACCCTTTAACTCCGTCCCCACATTTGCCAGTTTTTTTTCTGGGGATGGAGTGTTTCAATGTTTTTCTGGTAGGAGAAGGACAAAGGGACAAAACTATCTGGCCCTTTCTTTCAAGAACACTTCAAAATAATGCTACCTACTCCCATTTATTCAATGAGTTTTAGAAGTAATAACTTTCATTAACCATTGTACTGTGTAGCTTGTATGCCCATGTATTACAGGGCCCTTCTTAATTATCAGCACTCCTTAGGAAGAAATGTAACAATTCTTAAAATAAATTAATCATTCATTGCAGAAGCAAAACTTACACAAAACATTTAGAAAACTTTAATTTGAGTACATTACTATTCATACCTTCTAGTTCACACTGTTGTCCATTTAACTGCCAACCCTGAAATTTTTCTCTTCTGTACCTTCCAACGATTGTCCACCATAGGCCTCTTTGGAGTTCCGTGTGCAGCCCAGATTTGTATGTCTTCATTGCATTAGTAGGGACAATAATAACCTCGGTCAGAGGGTGGCACCAAACTCACAGCAGATAGGTAAACTAAGGTCAGATCATGACATGAAGAAAAACAAACTTAAACACTTTACTGCTATTCTGATATGAAATCACTGTCACTGTTTAGTTGGTTTCTTCCAGTCATCTTCTCAGTAGACACTGTATAAACCAGAGAGTATCTCTTCTTAAGAGACTGTGGTGAAAACTGCATATGTCTGAGTGGATCATAGTTGTTCAGCCAAGCTCAAAATAGTATGAAAAGCACCGTGTGCTTGTCTGTATCATCCAGTACTCAGGTACTCAGGTTTATTTAGTGGGGGAAAAAAATCCCATGTCAAGAAATAAACAACATTTCTCATTTATATTTTTTACATTTTTAAGCTGATATTTCTAAGAAATTTTTTTATTCTAACTATTATGTGACACAAAGACACATTTCTTTAGGTCGCTCTTCAAAATGGGTAAGACAAGAGGACATGCCATTGATGTAAGGCAGAGTGTGTATAAAAGTTGTGAAATGGCTACAAGAAACCTTCACTATATCTTCCAACCACTCACTGGAAGGAGGACAGTTAGGGTGGTAAAAAGTTTCCCAAAGCTCACCTTAAAAAGCTACTTTAATCGCAGTTTGTTCTACATCTTTTATAAGCTAGATAACTGTTTACTTGGGCATATTGTCATTGTGCTTGCAAAAAACAGTTGTCATGTAAGCAGACTAACACTTCCTATATTTCAACACTTCAAAGTAAAATATCTGAAATATTTTTACCACTCCTTTTTAGAATATAAAATAAAAGCCAAGGTGTATAGGTTGTGAATGCTTTTTTTTTTTTTTTTTACTCTGGACCTGACTGGAATCAGAGCCTCTTCAAGTAACATTGCCCGACTGGAAGCATGTTGTGCAACAGCTAACAGAGAAGTTAAGTGCTAATGCATCAAGTCACAGTCAGCTGCAGAAGCAAGCAGCACTTTTTAACCTGCAACCGCCACCAGTGAAACTATACTGAACTGTGTTGAGGTGACTTGATATGACTCACCTCTCTATGAGAAATAATGTCCATAGAAACGTTTGACTGTGAATAGGAAATATTTAATCATAACTGTGCTTGGTGTCAGTAGATGACAGCAAAAGCATTACATATTTAGACAGTTGTATAGTTGTCATTTTTGCACTTTTATGATTGAGATTAGCTTGTTTTTGGCATTTTTATGATTTCAAATAATAAAAATTTTATGACTTTTAAACAGATACATTTGATAATATTCAGTATGAATATTCAATTTTGTTGTGTAATTATTCACAACAGGTAAGTATTTATCTGTATTCTTTGTTTTCGGGGAATCAAATCCTGATTACTTGCAGGGATATCATGTAATTGTCTGTGTGTGTGTGTGTGTGTGTGTGTGTGTGTGTGTGTGTGTGTGTTTGTGTGTGTGTTCTGTGTGTCTGAAATGTGTGAAGAAGACCACCTGCTGCTGATATAGTTACCTATTTTGTTTAAGAAAGTAATTTGGCTTTAATCCACTGCTTTAATTTTGTACCCCACTGATTACAATTCCCCTCCTACAGTGTTACTCTAGAGAAGAGGTTGATGTGCATAAAATGCTGGGCCTAGGTAGCTTGCTTTGTTCAAAATCTATTTTAATTCAAAAACTGAAAGGTTTGTTTTGCAAATCTGAAAGTAATGGGCTCATAGGTGTGTCACAATCCTGAGGTGTCTGGGTTTTGGTTTTCTGTTGTGTGTGTATTTTGACAATTTCTTTGCTGTTTATTTCATTTTTTTAGGTCTTGCGTTCTTAAGTTTATTTCTCTCTGCTCATTATTGGTAGATATTTTCCTTCTTTTCATCCTTTTGTTGTTATTCTGTTTATTGTTTCACCCCTGATTTGTAGTTTCCTTGTATCTCTGTCCAGCTCATCAGTCTCCTTCATTCAGCTCCTCTGTCTTCCCTCTGCCACAGCTGCTCCACATCTTTTCTGATTGCTCTTCTGGTTTGCTTTCTATTTCTCCACCCCTGCCTCAGTATATAAGCTCTTGATTTCTCTTTGTTTCTTGCTGGTTTCTTCTCTTGCCTCAGTTTACTACCATGTACCTTATCCCTCTGCTCCATGCCTGGTTTACTTCCTGCACTCTTGTTAAATCTCCTCATTTTGTAAGTTTTGCTTTTTTAAATTTTATTAATAAAGTTATCCATCTGACTTCAGTTGATCTCTGCTTTTGAGTCCTTTTCAAGCTGAATCATGACAAGGTTTTATTTAGTTGAGAAATTATTTTAGAAATATTATTTTAGGAGAATAGATAGCCTACTTTCACTTTTCTCTTTATAAAGTATTTCTTAAAAACATACATTGTAAATCATGCCCTTAATCTTGACACCCCTACATTTTCCTAGAAAATAAATGTAACAGAAGCATTTGCAGGTAATCGTTGATTAGAAAGTCTCATGATTTCTAATTAAAACAAGTCAACGATTATTTATTTCCTACACTTTGTAATTAGTAAGCCATGAACATCCTATGGTATAAATATATTGTGGCACAGGAGACAATTTGCAAGCCACACTTTAGAATAATAAAGACATCTAACTGTGTTGAAGAAAATACAGTAGTTACTGGCACTTGCCTACAGTCAGAGCAACAATTACAATGTTTTAAGCAACTAGAACCTTGGCATTCATCTAACATATACTATATTCAAAACACATCAAATGCATTATTTATTGTTTAAAAAATACAGATACATTCTGATTGATAAAAAGGAGTAGCTACATGAATCACTTTTTCAGTGATATAGATGGTGGTCCTGATACATAACATGATAAAAGTGGTTTGTGAAAATTTTTAAATATGAGTCATTCCATGTGTTTTGCAAAGGTAATGCTGTAAAACCCCCTTCACAGCAACAGATTAATTTGAACAGTTTCTTTTCATTGTTTGTGCAAGCTGTGATAATTGTCAGAGTGGTGATACTGAGCACAAACATGCTGTCACAAATTCTGAGTCTTCTTGCTTGAAAGATTTTCACTCATTGTTCCACAAAAGGTTTGTAGTTTTAGAGGATGCTCGATCTATCTTCCATGCAGTGCTATTTTGAGATTTATTGACAAATGTTTGGAGCTGAGACCTTCAGCTGGATCATTCATAAGATGTTTAAAGCTCTGGAAAAAAAATGCACTTTTGAAAATGTGCTTTGTGGAAACAGTCTTGTGTCTTTATTGAGATTTATCCTGCTTTCTGGGTGTTTATTCCTTATTAGTGTTGTTGTCAGCTGATTCAGGAGCTTGCGGCTGGTGATTGTTGAGGTTAGAATAAAGATGATTAAAAGCTAAATCTTCTGAATTGCCTGATCTTTTGAATAAAGAGATAAAATGTTTGTCATGAAAAGCCTATCACTACTTGCTGCATTGTATGTTGGATGACCATAATTATGAGAGTATGATCGCATGCTCATGTTTGTGAAACTGAAGAAATCAGAAATTTCTTATTCAATCTGTAAAACAGAAAGATTTCAAAATGTCAGCAATCATTTACAGTCCAAGGGGGCAGCAAGCCAATGCCTGCTGCACCATTGATCTGGCATCATTTCTTTTTTTCATGAAAACTGAAGGAGTGCTGTACTTGTCTTAAATGCTTTTTATTCATGATTCCACAGTCCACTGAAAATCATGCATCTATTAGCAATTCACAAACTTTTTCTCTATTCTTTAGTCATTTTGTGAAATGCAAACGTGTGCTGCAAAAACATTTGATGAACAGAGGATAACAGAAAAAAAATCATGTCAAGAACGGAGATGCTTTGATGACTTGTTTGGTGAATGTTGGCTAGATTAGAGCTGACAGTCTCCTTGGTGGAAGGCAGCTTACAACAGCTATCCAGCTGTGCTGCTAAAATCTTCACCACAGATTTCTTTTCTGGTTTTGGAAGCATGAATTAATTGTAAAGAAAACGTCTTTCTTGACAAAAACATCTGATTGTTTCAGTTGTTCTAGCTGAGAAAAAGGACATTGGTAAAAAAATTAGACGAGTTTGTACTCTTTACAAATAAGACCAGAGATTTTCAAATGTTTAAAGACTCTAGAGTAAAATGCAAACATTATGCTTCCAGTAGAATTTGGCATTTTTAAGGTTTGTTGTTTAATCTGAATAGAAGCATTGTCTCTACGCAAAACTTTAAGTCAAACTCAAAAGCCAGTGCATCTATTTTCTGATCACATGCAATGTCAACCCTCTCTTCATTTTCATGGTTGATTTGAGTAAAACTCAGAATTTGCCATTAATACAGATCAAGTGCAGAAGACATGACAAACTCTACTGCAAAGTGAATTGTCAGTTTTCACAGACCAGAGACACACAGACGTACGCTTGCCTGGGGAGTAATAGATTATGTGTCTGTATTGTCCTCGACATGTGCAAAGTTAACATGCCTTAAACTGGATGGAAAAGTGACACCACATATCCACTAGGGGACAGAATGTTTTCTGCTGAGTTGTGCCCTGTCTATTTTAAGTGAATGCCAGTTTTAGACTTTACTTTCTCTCTTTATAAGTATTTTCACTATATGTGATACATCTGTTAAGATAAGATGATGTCTACATTTCTAACAGTGTTTAATTATTTTTGTTTAGTTAACTACATCTAGAAAGATCATCCCATTTGTAGGGTTTACTTTTTTTAAATGACAGTTCCATGGATAGGGGCCAGCAGGGATGGCTGCCAGTAGTAAAGGACTATGTTGCTAGGAAAAACTCTTATCAAACTATGCATGTTTTCTTTTGAATACTCAAAATGAACAATGATGCAATATTTTGGCTTATCTCTTTATTCGTTTGAAAAGTTATTTTGCACATTATCCTAATGAGTTGATTCGCCTTCCTGGTCTACTTAGTAAAACAAACAAAAACACCCATCAGAAATAGGTTCAGTTTGCTTGTTTCGATACTCTTTATTCTTCACGGCTTGCAAATTCATGTGTTAAAGGTGGAACAACAAACAATCAAGTATTGGGAAATATGATGCAACAGTGATGCAGAAAACTCCCATCATTTTTGATGCTGAAGCTTTAACAGTGTTTTTCCTGTTCTATTTCCTGATGCGCAACACAAAACTGGGCTCATAAATAAAACAATAGAGCTGACTCTTTGTTCAAGCACTTCACTTGACATACGCCTCCATTTTTTCTGACAGGGGCCTTACATGGCTTTGTAAATAATGATGTTGGAAATAAAAGTGGAGGGGCATGTCATTGTGTTTCTAGCCATGTGGTTTCACTGTAGCAACTGCCAATAAGAACATGTTTGGACTAACTTTAATTTGTTAACAGATACCTCTATTTAAAAAAAACAAACAAAAACAAAACTGTTAAGAAACCACAAATTGTGGTTATTTACCTATATTGTTGGGAGATATGTAGCACAGAATAATGTGCACATTTTTCAAAAAAATATATATATCTGTACTTTCATGGTTTTTAGCTCTGTGTAATGTTTGTATTGGTGGATGCAGTGAAAAGCTCTTTGCTTGATCCCGCAGAACTTGATGGCAACAAGTTTATCAACACAGATCAATGGCAGAATAGTTTGAAAGGTAAAACAAAGAACTTTTCAAATAACCTTCATGGATGCATAATTGAATGTCTGAATACTGACATTTACAGAAGCACATTCTTACAGAGTTGTAGTAATGTAAGCATTTTAAGATGAGTGAATCTAAGAGTTAGGTCTAAAGAGGCACTGTCTACCAACAAAATGTGCAAAAGATTCAGACAAAAGTCTTTTAAATATTTCTTGCAAATAAACTGACCTGTCTGAATTTGGTAAGAAAGTGTTTGTCCTAAGTGTTTCAGTGAAGCTGTTGTACCCTTAAAAGAAGGTCTCTTGAACCTTCGGGTGGTGCTTATTACAGGTGGAAAAAGACCCCACTTCTAAACAATAGCACAGAAATATGCAAAGACTGCCAGTCAGACTGGAAGTCACGAATATTCTCAGGAAGAGGCTGGTTCACTCTGACTTTGTAGGAAGGTGTTGATGAATCTGATTCTTAAGGCATGGTGCAGGCATGTTTAGGATATTTCCCTGCTTAAAGAAACCTTATTAATGAGCTTTTACATCCACACATCCCCAGAAAAACTCTGTGATCTCAAGACCAGAAGATCCTGATGTTGTTCCCAGGACTTGGCTTGTGACCAGAAGAGAAAAAGCTTTTTCTGCTGCAGCTCCCTAGCTCTGGAACAGTCTGGTCGGTTTTAACTTTAAATTATTTTAAATCCCTTATAAAAATCTTCTTAAACTGACTTAATTCCAGAGAGCATGACCATTAGACCAGTCCTTATTTTTTCTATGTCTTTTAGTGCTGATTTTATTGCTTATTTTATCAATCTTGTCTTCCATTGCTTGTTGCTTTTATTTTCTTAATTTGTATCTTCAATTTCTTATTCACCTGATTTTTGGTTGCCTTTTTGTTTATAAATAAATAAGATTATAATAATAATGATAATAATAAATGGGTGGTTCATTAGCAAGATCCTGCAGAACTTGATGGAAATGTTTTGTGATACCAGTTAATGAAAAAATGGTTTAAAGACAGAAACCTAGCAATCAGTTCCCTCATACAAACATGCATACCAAAACCAATGTCCAAATGCTGACACTGATGTAAACTTTCAACAATCTAAAACCAGTGTGCTGGAGGATGGACATGTCTAAAACCTCCAGAAAACAGGCCGGTTTTTAGTTATGCTGCCTATTTCATGTCAAAGTTCATTTAAAAAGCAAGCTTACCAAGACCAGGACACCAATAAAGCTGAAAAAAAGTATTTTTTCAACTTTTATTTGAAGAAAAATGGAAAGTTATTCATAATATAATATATATATTATATATAATATATAATATAATGGTATCTACCAGGCTTCAAAAATAGACAATATCAGAGAGTCTGAGTTGTTTTTTTTATTTGTGGATGTTCTTTATTGAACAAGCTGCTCTTTTTACTATGTTTGCGTCTCTACAGACAGCATCTGTGGAAAAGTCCAATTCTGTCTTTAAACTGATTAAGACCTACAGCTGAAAAAAACAACAGTGTAAGATGACTTTCATCTTTAGCCCTCATATTGATCAAAAAGGAAAGGCTATTATGTTTTATAATGGTTTTATCAATTTCTTTGTCAAGAATGACAGATGCACTAACCTTCATTTTCAAACAAATATGATTAAGAAAATATGTTTTTATATCATTGTGTCTTGAACAAAAGGCCTGAATTGGTGTGTGTCTGTTAATAACGTACGCATATTTTGTATATCTATACAAAACTGGCTATGGTTAAAGGTTGTTTTTTTAACTGGTGATTGCTTTGTGTATATATATGAATTCTCTGGTTGTTAAAACTGATATGAACAGGATAAATAAACTCAAACTCAATAAATTGGAATATGCAATCCAATGAGGCTTTTTTGTCAGATTAAAAGTACCTTTTTTCTGCCCTGTTGCGCCTGTGGGCAGGGGCTAGGGTAGTGTTGCGCGGGAACCTTGCCTTGCCATTGCGGGGCACTATGTGGTGGTCGGCAGGATGTGGCAGGGGTGCTTGGAGCGGGGCTGTGTGGAGCCTGCTGTGTGGCTTCATTGCCTTTTTGGAGATGGAGCTCACCTTTGGGGGTGTGCCCCTGTGGTGTGGGGAGGGGATTCATGGCGTTTGGGTTCGGGGGCATGTGTTCGATATCTGTGTCCTGGTTGGGGTTGGCCCTGTGGGGAAATTCATGTTGGGGTTCATTGGGGGGGGGGGGGGGGGGNGGGGGGGGCTCATGGGATTCAGATCAGAATTCATTGGGGGATTGGGACTGTTTCATCCTGGGTGTGAGTGTTTTTATGTGTACGCATGAGGGTGGTAATGTGTGATTGTGACTGTGAATCAGTTTAGGCCTATTTCCTCAACACCACACTACCTGTGGGTGGTTGGTGTCTCTGTCCGCTGGTGTAGTTGTGGTTCTCGGTGTCCGGGGCTGAGTGCTGTGGTGTGTGCCAGCTCGCTCCCGGTTGCTGCTTGCCGGGGCCTGGACCCCTGTGCTCTGTTGGGCCTTTGCTTGGGGAGTGATGTGTCCCGGGGTCTTGAGTCTCTGGGTCCATGGCTGGATCTGCTTGGGCGTAGATGGCTGCCGGCAGGGCCTGTGGGCTCGTTGCTGCAGCTCCCTGGGGCTTCTGCACTGTGGCTGTTGTGTGTCTGTTGGCATAGACCGCGGAACGCACTTGAAATTGGCCGGGCCTATCATATACCTCACCACCCAACACACATAAAACACCACCATTCCCCTGATTAGGGGCGCCTGCAGGATTTTATCAGAGTGTAGGCAGAAGACAAAAGCAAATTACGGTTCAGGACTGTGTGTCTACTGCCGATGTTGACACAAAAGACTTTTTTATTTTTTTTCGTTATTAATTTAGATCAAATTTAAGAAGAAAATTAAGTCAAATAATTAAAATAATAGATTTTATTTTATTTTTTAATCAAAGCTAGGTATGCAGTCCGCACAGCCTTACAGCTGTACTGCCCCTGATCATACAACTGATTAATAAAAAGTCAGACACTGAATATTTATTCTTATGTTCCACGTTCAAACACGTCGTTTTTTTCTCACCAGTGATTGTAATATTAGGCTACAGCTAACAAAAAGGGTATTAACACTCAGAATAAAAATCAAAATAAAAAGACAAACTCACCCCAGTTCTAAATATTTCCGAAGAAGTGTCTCCGTCTGTCATTATGCTGGATAAAGTCTCTGGCTATCCTCAAAGCATCCACTGTGGTCAAAACCTCCCTGTGTGTGGGTGCACATCAAGCTATTCAGTCTTCTCTGGGTCATTGTTGATCTTAAATACGTCTTGATACGACGAAGGGATTAGAAACACCTCTCAGCACTGGCAGTGGACACAGGGATGGTGTAGAATAATTTCAACAGTTTGTGCTCCTCTGGGATTAGATTTTTTTGCCACAGGAGTGGCATTCATTGCCGACGCAACTGAGGCTATTGTTGGGCCTCGCTCAATCCCAGAATTCTGAATCACGTCCGGCAACATTCCCAGCTGCGCACGGAGAGTGTCACTGTCAAAATCACTCTTGTAGAGATCCATTATTGGAGAAGGGAAAGATGGAGTCTCTTTTTTAGCAGCGGAAGTAATCATGTGCTCCAGAGCAACTGGGACATGCAAGTCTCTCTGTTCAAAACGCTGCTCCAATTCACCATCAAGTAGATCCAGGACCTCAAAGTATATTTTTCTATAATAATCCACTGGGTTCTGGAATGTGTGTGCAGACTCTCTTCCTAAATCTAGTCTAGCATGGCGTTTCTGTTGCCGGGGCAACACTGGGGCGTCTGTAAGGCCTTGCGAGTGTTTCAAAACGTTTTTGTAAAACTCCTCAAAAACGTGATCTGACCTCTTTCTCTGAATGAAGCTCCTTGTCAAAGCTACAGCCTTTTGTGCATCCTGTAATGATGTGTTTACAGTTTGTAAGGTTCTAGACAGCTGCTCAGTCGGAGAAAAACACATGAGCGCCAGATGCAGACCAAAAAATGTGCTAAATTTGTCCAGTGCAGCCAAAATTCCCCCAGCTTTCCTACCAGCATCGCTGTATGATTCTTCATTTATTTCAGTCATCAGTGTGGAAAGTAAATATCAAGGACAGATTTCACTGCACCTGTGCGCACTGTCCATCTCGTTGGGCAAAGAGTGTGCAGGTTACTATTACCGGGGGCCATTTCATGTTTTAAGACTTGAAACTTGTGGCTATGTTTGGGAGATTGTTTCAATATGTGCAACTTCTTGCACAAAATCCAGCACATCTCTCATTTTTTCCCTGTTTCTTGCAAACATAAATTAAGACAATGCGCAAAGCAATGCACATAAACAGCTGCCGAATTGTCCCGTTTGAAGCTTGCTGCAACTCCATTCAAATGTCCAGACATACTTGCTGCCCCATCATATGCCTGTCCACGGCACATACTGAGCAAAATGTTGCAGCGGACAAGAACATCGTTTAGTGCAGTGAGGATGGTGGAGGCGTCAGCCTGCGGCAAGTCGAATAGGCCAATAAAGTCCTCGTGAGGTACATAACTGTCGTCAACCCAGCGGAAAAGAACCACTAACGGCTCTTTGTTTGAAATGTCTCTAGTTTCATCTGGTAATATTGCATAAAACTCCCCACAAATAGGTGAAATAATCTGGGACAATATTGAATGAGAAACTGAATTAATCAATTAATTTATTATGTCATGGCTCATACAGTTTCTGTCTGCCAACCACTGGTAAATTTCAGGACAATCCTGTGCGCGTAATTCCAACAGCTTGTAAAGGTTGCTGTTTGTTGGATTATTACTATCTAGTGCCATGCCCTGACCCATTAGATACATGAAGTTATCTCCTTAACTAGCATGTCGCGTCTGTGCTGTTGTTTAACTTTGAGCTGGGCATCAAGCTGGGACAAAATAGTCTGCTCTTGGGATGAATACATGTTGTAATAAGCTACAGCCTCTCTATGATATTTGCTGCTTTCATGTTTTCGAAAAGAGCACACAGCATTTTTCCAGTTTTGGAATCCAAGCACAGAGAAAGCATTTTCATTAGTTTTGCTTAATCCCGAACCAAGTCCTTTAATGGTCCAAAGGTGACACAGAGTGCAGAATATTTTTGCCCGCGTTTGACACAGCGTTAGCCACTTGAAATCTTGAAACCACTGTGGTTGAAGAAACCGGCTTTTCTGTGTTACACCTTGTACCCGTCTTGTCCCAGAGAGAATTGCTGAGTCGTCTGGTTGGTGAGACTTTGTCAGATCCCTGCAACAGTTGCTGGAGCAGTGAACTTCTGCCTGGCTTGTAGAAGAAGAAGATGTGGAAGCTGGCAGCTCTGGAGCAATTGAGGATTCTACAGTCGGGCCGGAAGGGGGCAAATATTTTTCTGGAGGAGCGACTATCAGGGCGAAAGAACAGAGTGACCAAATTAACAAAGGAAGACAGATTAACATGTGCTGTAGATTAAATTGCTCACTGGATGACACCCACCAGATATAGTATGGACAGCCGAGGCAGCAGCGGCACACCCAGGGTTATCCTCCATGTCTGCTGTAGCGACAAACAAGCCAGGGGAAGCAGCAGACCCATCTGCTGAAGCATCCCCATGGGTTAAAGTACAGTAAACCACAGGTGGAATATCTGCAGCTGAAATTCCCTTCACTTTCGGTAGCATTGTGCCAAAAAAATCTGTTATTTAACGAGGATATCAAACTGATACCGATCAGAAGCAATGCTAGGTGGCTAACGTTTGTGTGGGAAACGTTTTGTTCACATCACATCAGACTCAGAATCAGAATCAGAAAAACTTTATTGCCAAGTACGTTTTTGGACATACAAGGAATTTGTTTTGGCGTAGTCGGTGCAATACAATACAAATTAAACAGTATAAACATATCTACAATATAATATAA
>JAHUTJ010051417.1:0-13878 GCA_036250325.1 Characodon lateralis
GAGTTGACTCATTTATAGTAACATAATCCTCTTGCTGCAGCCAGGTTTCTGTGAGGCAAAATAAATCAATCTGATTGTCACAAATCAGGTCACTAACTAGCAATGTCTTTGAAGAGAGAGATCTTATATTCAGTAAGCCACATTAAATTGTTTTATTTTTCTTTTCGGTCTGAGTTGTGTTTATTTTTATGAGATTTTCCTGATTTCCTCCTTTTAGATTATTTTTTTAATCTATTCAATTTTGGCCGTGGGCGAGACACTCTCTTAATAGGGTAATGGATGGGTAGCAGTACAGAAGCTACAGAGAGGAGTGTTAAACTACGACCCTGCTTCCTGGTCTGAACCCTGGGTTTTCAGTGGTTTGGAGAACTAATAAATTTGGCCAGATTCCTAGAAAGAAGAGCTGCTCCATCCAAAGTGGGATGGATGCCGTCTCTCCGGATCAGACCACAGTTTGCCCCAAAATGTTTGCCAATTATCAATGTAGCCCACATTGTTTTCTGGACACCATCTTGACAGCCAGCGGTTGAATGACAGCATGCGGCTAAACATGTCGTCACTGGTCAGATCAGGGAGGGGACAAGAGAAAATTACGGAGTCCGACATTGTTTTGGCAAACTTACACACCGAAGCAACACTAACTTTGGTGACCTCCGCTTGAGATAACCGGGTGTCATTACCACTAGCGTGGATTGCAATCTTACTGTATTTACGCTTATCCTTAGCCAGCAGTTTCAGGTATGATTGGATGTCGCCCGTTCTGTCCCCTGGCAGACATTTGACTATGGTCGCTGGTGTCTCTAGTGCCACGTTTCTGACTATGGAGCTGCCAATTACCAGAGTTGGCTTCTCAGCGGGTATGTCGCTGAATGGGGAAAATCTGTTAGAAACGCAGACGGGTTGGTGGTGACCTGTGGGCTGGGATCTAGGACTATGCTTTCTACGTACTGTCACGCAGCCGGCCTGAGCCCGCCGGGGCTGCACTTAGCAGCTAACACACTTAGCATGAAGAGCAGTCCAGAAATATTCAAACCAACTGCTAACATGTGGCAAGTTGTTTAACATTCTTTCATTTGAATGTATTATTAACATTGTCCAGTATTGTACCTAATTCATGAATACAATTGAGAACAGGCTCATTTACAGTGCCTTGCAAAAGTAATATTACCCCTATAGGTTTTTGACATTTTGTCACATTAAATCCACAAGATTCAACATATTTTATTTCGATTTGGTGTGCCAGACCAAGACAAACTGTGCCTGATTGTGAAGTGAAAGAACACAATACATGGTTGGGGTGCATTTGTATTCAGCCCTCTAAGTTAATACTTAGTAGAACCATGTTTCTCTATTTTTCTCGTGTTTAAATTGGACTTAGGTTTGGACTTTGACTGGGTCATTCAAACACATGAATATGCTGTGATATAAATCATTCCATTGTTGGTCTGTTTGTATATTTAGGGGCGTTGTCCTGTTGCAGAGTGACTTCCACCCTACTCTCAAGTGTTTTGCAGAAGAGGTTCTTCAACTCTGAGTATAGCTCCATCCATCTCCCCATCAAACCCAATAAGCATGATTTTGTCACCACCATGATTCACCATGAAAATGGTCTGCTCAAGGAAGGTTTGGTATAGTATTTTATTTTAGTATTTTTTAAAATTTTGTTTAAGAGTTATTTTTTAGCATATAACAGTAAATGAGCGGGGGTAGTTGCAAATGTACATCACATGTTTTAGATTTTTGTGTGCAATAAGTCAAAATGTTTCGTTTTGCTTCTGATTCCCAATTCTGCACCATTCTGGGTTGGTCTATTGGTCATTAATTCAGTTTCATAAATCAGGATTTTTTAAGATAATGTAAGCTGTTAGAGATTTGGAATATTACAAAATAAAGACTAGTATGTATAGATATCTGACGAATGAATAAAAAAAATTATAAAGATTATGCTAAAGCTCACAATACCTATCAGCTATAATTTTTGCTTAACATTCAAAAACATCTAGAAGCTCAATTTTCCTTTCCGACAAAGCCTGAATGTTGTGCCAAACTCAGCCAAACAATGGGGAATGTGTTGCACTTGCAGGTGGCTGCATGTGTTGTCTTATACCCGAGCCATCCGCTGGGTACTCCATATATACCGCTGACATCTGCTCTCATCTCTCATCACTCACTGCAGCAACACTCTCCAAACTGAGCTCCAAGTCAAAGTCCATGTGTGTTCAGGTATAACAATCCTTAGAACTATTGAGCTCCACAATAAAGTACAAATTTATGTAATTATTTGTGATTTTTGTTATTGCTTTGATAAAGCCCATGTAAAAACAAGTTTATAGCCGTCAAATGAACTGAGACACTAATCCCAAGTATTGAGACATTTTAAACTATTCTTCTAAAATTCAAAGAAGCATTCAAAGAAACAGACACTGACATAAAAATAGGTATTTTCAAATGAAACTCAAATGTATCCAAGTCATTTCTGATCATTGTTCATTAAAGTAGCAACAGAGTCTTTGGGTATTTAAATTCTCATAAAAGCTGCTGTAGATTTGCCTTTGTTTTCAAAACTACCAGTTTAAAGATTAATACTGGTCTTCCATGGAGATGATGATCTGTAATTATTTTCCTTTTAAAGGGGATGTATCATGTTTTTAAATCCTTCATTTTCACACTTCATTCAGTTGTGGTCTATATAAAGTGGAACTGCAATGCTTTGATCTGAACTCCTTGTTATTGTGGTTCCACAGGCCCCTCTTCTGTTCTTTACTGAAGTGCGTCTGAGAGCAGCTCGTTTTGGGGCTGTCTCTTTAAATTCTCTTGAGACACTTCAAATTTTCTAGTGCCGCAGAAAAAAGACAAAAACAATGTGAAACTGTAATAATACTATTTAAAACATGCAGTACGGTTATATCCTCAAGGAGCAACACACAGCACTAACATAAGCACAAGGCACAATGCTACTGCTATCAAAAGAGTGGCCAGGAGGTCATATCAACACACAACGAATTTATGTCTAAAATAAAGTTTGTTGTCATTTTAACGTTATTTGCAGCTTACCACTTTGCTGTGTCTGTTGTTTCAATAGACAGAAGGAACTGGCCCCTTAGTCAGATGAAGTCTTTCAGCAAATCCTTCTTTATATTGGCAGAGGTTGCTGAAGAACTTGTCCTTGAAGTGGAAGAAAAAGGAATTTCCCCACTGATGTGCATAGATTTCCATGAAAAAAAAAATCTAAAATCAGTGATGTAACAGTTGGACAAACGTAAGAGATGATAGAGAAAACAGAATGGACTGAAAAATATGACCCAAACAGAATATAAAAATATCTCCACAACACCTGGAGAGACTAAATTCAACTTTTCTGCACTACAGACTTCAAGTACACAACAAAAAGTATTTAAAGGCTAAAAAAGTGGATTTTTCATGATATACCCCCTTTTGGCTAAAACGCTGAAAATAGTTCTTCAAAATGACACAGACATTTCATATAACACAATAAGATATTTTGTCAAGAATGAATTATATGAGCACTTTACAACAGATACAAACAAGCTGTTAACTTCATTGGAAAGTCACTTGAAAGAATCATGAATCCTTCTGTGACTAGCTGCCCATTGTTCTACAGTAAAACTCCCTCTGGGGCCCACACAAGCTTAATCTGCTCAATGTCCTCACTGACAGTCTGTGGAACATCTAATAATTTTTATCCCAGTTGCCTGCTATGTAAGGCTTTAACTTCATCTCCAGGGGGAAGAGCAATGCAGGCTTATACATATCTATCTGGTCAGTCACTGGATTTAATCCATCCATCATCTTCTGAAAATTTACTAAGTAGAACCACCTTTCAGAGGCTGCGTTTAGGAAAAGGGCGAGCTTCTGTCTAATATGATACTGTCTGCAGAAGCGATTAGAACTGAAGTGGCACAGCGAAATTCATCAGAGACAGAAGTAAGACACCTGAAACAGTTTGAGGTGTTTCACCTCTAACTGTTAATGTTGGTTTGCTTTATTCTTGCTGCTCTGTCAGTGCTGTTCATTTTGTGTGACTGATACAGATAATTACATACCACAGTATCGCTGCTAATACCACATTGAACCCCTTTTGCCTTTAGAACTGCATTTTTTTTTCATAGCATGGATTCAGCACGGTTCCAGAAACATTTTCAAAGACTTTGGTCCACATTTACAAAATATTATCACACAGTTACTGCAGATATCCCAGCTGCACATTCCTGTTGTGGTTCTCCTGTTCATACACATGCCAGAAAGGCTCTATAGTATTGAGATCTGGTAAAAGTGGCGGGCATTGGAGCATAGTAAACTCAATGTCATGTTCAAGAAACCTGTGTGAGATCATCTGAGTTTTACGACATGGTGAATTATCCTGCCTGAAGTAGCCATTAGACGATGGGTACATGGTGGTCATAAAGAGATGCAGTAATACTCAGGTAGGCTGTGGCATTCAAAAAATACAAGTTTTGTATTTAGTGCAGCAAAAGAATATCCCCTATACCAGTGGTCCCCAACCTTTATATCACCGCGGACCGGTCAACGCTTGACAATTTTACTGTGGCCCGGGCTGTGGGGGATTGAACCGTCATGTTGGTGTGCCTGCTGAGACTCACAAACTCTACTCCTCTCCTCTCGACCACTGCCCTAATGCTCGCTGACTCTGGTTGCTATGGTAACGTTTAAACATCCATTCAAAATAAGATACAGATACGCCACAAAAAATAGTATAAAGAACATTTTATTTTCATGAAAATGTTTACTCACAATAACGACAAAATCAATGGGAGCCCTGAGCTTGCTTCTCTGCAACGAGGCGGTCCCATCTGGGAGTGATGGGAGACAATGATACCCGAAGTGTGTTGCTTATGCACAGTCTACCTTAGTTGTTTTGTTTTGGTTGCTGTCACTGCAGAAAACCCCGCTTCACACAGATAGGATGTCAGAAATGGCAAAAGTGGTGCTGTGGTGGTGATCTCAGGGTATTCTGCCATGACTTTAATCCAGAACACCGGCAGAGTTGCTGTCTCAAACATACTTTTAAGGCCGCTGTCATTTGCGATCTCCAGCAGCTGGTCTTCTTCTTGTACAGACGTGCTAGATTCACCTGGTTTGTTGACAGATGGGTCGCGGATCCATTCCTTGACAATTCATGGGTCTTTTGTGGTTGGGAAGTAGCGCTCGAACTCCTTAAAAAGCAAGGACAGGTGATCATGCACCAGCTGGGAGAATGACGGCTCGGGCTTAGTCTTACCCAAAATCCCAGCTAATGTTTGAAACATATCCAATATGCCTCTGTTCACACACCGTCCCCACAAATCCATTTGGCTTTCAATGCAGCTACTTTATCTGCCAACTTGAAGACAGTTGTTATTTTTCCTTGAAGTGACAGATTGAGTTCATTTAGCTGGTTGAATATGTCGCACAGGTAAACCAGTTTTGCAACCCATTCCTTGTCACTGAAATATGCTGCCAGCGGTGACTTCTTTTCTGAGAGAAATCTTTGCAGCGGCTCTCGTAATTCAAACATTCTGGCCAGCGATTTCCCATGGGATAACCATCTTATTTCTGTATATAAGAGAAGCTGTATGTGCTCTGCGTCCATCTCCTCACAAAGTTGCTTAAACAGGCTTGTGCTTTGATGTGATTAATAACTTTTAACAATATCATTCAATATGCTCTTAAATTCTGGTGGCATTTTTCGGCATGCCAGCATTTCCCTGTGAATGATACAATGTGTATTCACATTCAGGTGCAACTTCCTTAATCCGAGCAATTAAACCAGACCGCCATCCGATCATGGCAGCAGCTCCGTCTGTGCATATACTGACACCAGAGGACCATTTTGGTTTTCCTGATATATAACCTTCCAGCGACTTGAACAGTTCTGCGGCGGCGGTGTTCGTTGGCAACAATAGTGCACATAACATATCCTCATGCACATCCTCCTGATAAGGATATTGCACATACACAAATAGTATTGCGTTGTTTTCAACATCTGTAGATTCGTGACCCTGGAGGGCGTACCACGGTGATGTATTCATCCTCTCCAACAATTGTGTCTCAATGTCTTCTGCTATTTCTTCAATGCGCCGAGTCACGGTGCCAGCCGACAGAGGCACATGTGCGATCTTTTTAACAGCAGCTTCCCCTGGTAGTTCACGGCAGATGTCTTCAGTGGAGGGCAAGATCAATTCTTCACCAATAGTGAATGGCTTTTTAGCCTTAGCAATACGGTTAGCCACAAAGTACGATGCTCTCAGTGCATTTGCATTTACTGATGTGGTGGCCCTCAGTAATTTCTTCTGTCCATCGTGTTCCTGTTTTTTTTCTTTCAAAATACTCCAGGGGCTTGTCTCGTAATCCAGGGTGCTTGGTCTCCAAGTGGCGAAGCAGTTTTGAAGGCTTCATTGCCTTATTCCCGAACCGGTCGCCACATATTATGCAGAGCGGGTTTGTTATGTGGAAATCACCTACCAGGATAAATCCATATTTCAAGTAGGACTCCTGGTATTGTCTGTTAAAAGCTTTCGTTATCTTGGAAGTGGGCTCTTCTCCTGTGTCTTCACTGGGCCTTTTCCCCTTCACAAAGAAACTTCCCAAAGACATCTGTTTCTTACTCATTTTGCTAGCTTGTGGGTTCAATGTAGGCGCGAAAGACGTAACTGAGAGGATTTTTTCAAAATAAAAGATCGTTCAGACTGAGATAATACATACAACGGAAATATTTAATTATTTCTTGTGCAGCCCGGTCCCAATTGATCCACGGACAAGTACCGGTCCGCGGCCCGGGGGCTGGGGATGACTGCCCTATACCATTACACTGTCACTGCCACTGTACAAGGCAAGTTGGATCCACGCTTCCCCATCGTTTACATTAAGTTCTGACCCTACCATCTGAATGTTCCAGATAACGTGAAGGCTCATAGTACCAGGCAATATTTTTCTAAATTGTTTCTGCTCAATTTTGGTGAGCCTATTTGAATTGCAGTTTCAGTTTCATGTTCTTAGTTGACAGGTGTGGCAACCGGTGTGGTCTTCTGCTGGTGAAGTTCATTTGCTTCAAGATTAGGCCTGCCGTACATGTATACCTTGGCTTATAGCAAGTGGTTATTTGAAATACTGTTGGTTCTCTATCACCTAGTTCAGTCTGCCCATTCTTCTCGGACCTCTGCCATCGACAAGGCATTTTCAGAGACACAACTTTCAGCCACTCACCATATTTTGTCCTTTTCCGACCATGTGGTGATCAATGGTGTAATAACATATCAATGACAAAATCATTTTGGCCATTTAAAATTTAATAAAATCAGTAACACAATAACTTGCCAATAATGGAATACAGTTTTGGTGGAAGTACCATACTAATGTTTTGCAAATGAATGAATGAACATGACGACCTTGCCATTCCCTTTACCTTCCTTTGATAAGCAAAGTGCAAAAGTAAGGGGCAAAAATATGTTTTATCATCAAGAAATGCTGACCTATTTATGTATTACATTATTAGCTGCAATTATTACATTTAAAAAAAATTATGCTAGGCCAACAACACACCTTCTTGCATTGTTAGCAATTTTTTTTTTCATTATTAACTGAAACATTTATTGATGTATTGACAGGTTATTTCCTTATTGGCTTTATACAATAAAAAATTGCCAAAAGTATTGCATTAATTAAATAATCGGTCATTGTTACAGCCCTTTAATTCCCAAACCAATGCCACATTCATATTTACTTAGATATCCTTTCTTACTAATTCTGACCTTCTTCACCACTTGTAGATGCCAAAATGCACGAAGTTCCTGCCCTGTGACTGGCTGGTGTACCTAATAAAATGGCCAATAAGTATATTTTCAGTTGGACCAAAGAAGAGGGGGGTAGGGGTATGATAGATGAGGAAAATACTGTTTTGGCTGAGAAGTTGCCTCACATGAAGGGTGGCATACTGTGACCATATGCTATTCCAGGTGGACTTGGTATCCAAGCAACTGTATCAAAGCAGTGGGGGTATTTGCGATTGAATCCAGAGGACTTTTCAAACAGAGGAGTCAAAGAGAACAATACCGCTATCATCTGTCAGCAGGTAAGATCACCTGGCTTTGCTGAGCTGAACTCTCCTTCTGGCAACTCTACAGGGAGCTCATTCAGACTCTGGCCTGCCTCAGAAAGACACTCACACAAGGTGTCTGGAGGGAACACTGGCATGCCTGTCTCATTTTCATTTTCAAGAACGGGAGAGTATCAGCACATTCTGACTCACAGCCAGGTGCTCCATACAAATGAGGAAAAATTAAAAAAGAAAGCAGGATGAAAGCACACTGGGCTTATGTTTCTTTCAGTAATTAATCTCAGTCTTTGCTTTAAATATATTTGGCCTTTTAAGAGTACTTAAGATCCATTTCAGTAGTGTTATGTTGCAAGTTAAAATTGTATCTTTCCTTAGTAAACATCTGGTGCACAACTGGCAAGCTCTAATTGAAGCTTTTTTAATTTGGGTGTTTTCTGAGTAGTTCTTCTTTCTACATGGATATTTCAAATATATTTTAATAAAAATATAGGGCCTGGTTATAGTTATATTTGGGTCAAGCAGGAATTGTCTCACAGAATGCTTCCCTGTGCAGGAAGGCTGCACCAACAGGGAATGAGCCCAAGGTCAGAAAGCCATTTGAAATCTTTCCTTTAAGTAACCATACTCCTGAATCTGACCACCTGCCACCACTGCAGTTCAAACTGTTGATCAGTGGTGTCCAAACAGTTTGCAGTGAGGGCCCAAATCACCACATAAAGAGTTCTTGCTAGTCACAAAATCTAAGATTTTTTTTATTTTTTTTATTATAAAAGCCAAAAGAATTTTATGGTTTTATTTTTGTGCTTTTTTATATGCTTAACAATAACTAAGAAAGCAATATTTCTATAAAACAAACAATGTGGTCAAACTATTAAAATCTATCTGTAAATGAGGGTACATTCAAAACATGACATTTCTAAACCACTTGCTTCATTTAGCTAGATTTTATTGATGTGTGCCAAAGTCTCCTACTGACTTGAAGTCACTTGATGTTCATTTGAGTACTTACTGTGAAATTTGAAAAAAACAAAAACAAAACATGGTTGATAAAAAAGATACACACTTTGAAGAACACTTTAATTTGGCACTGAAAATCTCACCATAAAAAAAAAAAAGAACTAATTTTCAATTAACCGCCTGTGCTGACTGGAGAAACTTCTTCCATTCTTGAATTGAAATCACTTTGGACACCACTGCTGTAATAAATATGTTAAATATGGTAAGTGTGTTGTTGGACTCATTAACTAAATACGTAATTTCTGAAGGCTGCACTAGATTTTATTTAGGGGTATCAAAGTAAACCGGCATGAACACTGAAGAATGTGTTTACCACTAAAGATCCCAAGAAAATACAGCTTGCAATCATTGTGTTTGCTTTCAGTGATTCAAAAATATAATGACACATAAATTGCTTTGTTCTCTATAAAAACTGAGTAAGTCTACTAAACCTGTGTACATGGCATACTGATGTATTCTGAGCAGCCCTTCAAAGCACAATAATAAAATAGCAGTAGTTGGAAGAAATGGTGTAAATAGATCTAATTGTGCTGATGGGGTAAACAAAAATCAACCCCATGAGCACCATCGTAAAAGCAAGCTGCTAGTTTGTCATTTAGCACACTGAAACCTATTTTCCATAAAGACACAATAAGCAATTTGCACTATGGTATGGAACATGCTGAATGCTAATCACATCTGTGTACAAGTCTATTTAGCACAACAATATCAGCTAACGCCTGTTAAATGCTTTATATAATAATGATATAAACACCACTTTATTTAACTCAATCCATCTGGATGTGCTGCAAGCAGCAGCTCTCACTGTTAATGTGTTTAAACCTGAACATGAAGAATCGCCAATGAAATTATTTGTTTTTTTTCTTCTTTTTGGAATGTAGCCCAGATAACATGAATGCCAAGTTTGAGCGTTATAATGATCAAACAGGGAAACAAAAGCTAAAATACCCCGCTTTTTGAGTATGTATATTGTGGAGTTTTGACGAAATTCAGAATGAAAGACTCACCTTCACCGCCTTTACCTTCTAGTGACTCTTCGGTGCATCTCCCGGCCTTCCAATCAGCATCCTGTCCGTCTGATTCTCCATCCAATCACCTTCGGACGCCTTGCTTTTAAAGGAGCTTCTACCGTGTTCATCTTCGCTTGTCAGCTGAGCTCATGTCATTCCCAGCATGCATGTCTTCCTCCCAGGTCCGAGCGCCAAAGAAATAACCATGTAATTTCTCATCATTAAAACTTTTCTAATTGCCATCCCTCTCTTTGTGAGTCTTTTCAGATTGAACTGCATTTTACAGAAAGTTTAAACACTCCACAATAATGTATTAAATATACAGTACATGGTACACAAATTATAATAAACAATCATATTTAAATGTAATTTTTTGTTCCAGAAAAAAGTACCAGCTCGAAACGTTTTTTAATCTTCTACATGAGCGGTCTACAACCTGCCCCCCTAAAGCAACATGTGGCTCTTTAGTACCTTCACGGTGGCTCTTAATAATTTAAACATGCTATTGTTTTAATGATAAAGGCAATAAAAAGGTAAGTTTTAACAGTTATTTGTATGTTTTTATTCAATATCTGTATATAATTTCTACAACTTATGTTTATGTAATTTAGCTGAAACTAGGTGCTTTATTTTTTTAACAAGGCTACCCATTTTGCTTAATTTTCTACAATATCAGTCGGCCTTATTCTATGAAAGAAAGTTGTTTTCCCATTGTAATAGTTTGATTTGTGTCTTTCTAAAACCTAAAAAGGGAAATACATTTAATTTTGGGTTATACAGAATGTATATAAATGAATAAAGAACTTTATAGGATACATTTTGGCTCTGAAATTTTTTATTTTGTAGAAGTCAGGGAAAATATCTCTCTGGATTAAAAAGGGCACTGACCCCTTATACCTGATGGTCCTATTAGGTGCAAGGAATATATGCATGTTTTTATTTGTTTTATTTACTATATATAATGCAAAACTGCAGCACATAGATACACAATTTAAATACAAGGGCCGCCAAGTATTAGTACTATAAAACCGGACATGCGGCTACATTTTCTGAGTGTTTGCCAATAAATAACCAAAGGTCAGTTAAAATAAATAAAGATAATATATCCACACACTGTGAACAGTGGTTGCTTTTGCAGTGTTTTCTCAGCACACTGAGGCCAGACTCATTTGCTGCAGTCTGTCTCTAATCTTGTGCATTCAGGGCCTGGCTAATAGTGGGGGAAGGAAGCTGGTGTAGGCAGCTGTCTTGCCTAGTGAGCATAACACACTAACGCCCTGCGTCTGTTGCTCTTTTTCATGGAACTAATTTCACATGAAATAGAAGGAGATCAAAATGCGGATGGTGCATATAGTGCTCGGCCCGGGTATAATAAGTAACAGGTTGCATTTGAGTTCCCCTTGCACTGCGGCCGACA
The DNA here is from genome assembly GCA_036250325.1 of Characodon lateralis. Lineage (NCBI taxonomy): Eukaryota > Metazoa > Chordata > Actinopteri > Cyprinodontiformes > Goodeidae > Characodon > Characodon lateralis. The sequence goes on from JAHUTJ010051417.1 coordinate 11,519, forward strand.
GCTCCAGATGAGCCTGAATCCCATCACAGGCGGCCTTATTTTAGCTCTTTTGTGATTTTAGAATGGTTTTCCATTTTAACTGCCACCCAGCATCACCAGGGGTCTGCACTACTGTGCAGTTACAAAGTATTTGCCACCAACACATTTTTGTGGTTTTTGCTTTTTTTTACACTTAAATTTGTTTTTTTAATTGCTGGGCAAAAATTTTGGCAAACTCCTCTTTACCAAACTCTTTTAATACAGCCACATTGTAAGGTTTTAAAGCAGGAACCATCTGTCAGCATATGGATTTAAATCCACATTTTGACTGCAAAACCTTAATTTCAGGGGTGCTGGCATATAACCCAAGTTTTCCTGTGTTTAAAGTCACAACTTAATAGTCAAACATTCTGCTTTAGGATTTTGTGCCACAGAGTAGAATTCATTCCATTACAGCAGGTCATTTAAGAGCCACATATCTCCAGACCATTACAATACCACCACCATGCTTGATACAATTTCTTTTTCCACAACTGCTGTGTTAGTTTTGCACCAGGTTTAACAGGATCTACACCTTTCAAAAGCTTCCTCCGGATGATGCCATTTTCACCGAGCCTTTTTATTATTGTTGCTTCAGATGATATTCTGCGTTCTTGATGAATAGCTGATGACCTCATAGAGGACACTGCTGTGAAGATTCACCACTGTTACATGTTTTCTCCATTTGTGGAAAATGGCTACCACTGTTATTTACTGGTGTCTAAAAAGCCTTTAAAATGGTATTGTAATCCTTCCCAGACAGATAGATGTCAATAACTCTATTTCTTATCTGGAAGAATGGAGGAATGATGTGTTGCTTTTTAAATCTTTTAGCCTACCTCAAGTTATCCGACATGTTCTGTTTAAGTTATTTCTTGATTCTTCAGTAATTAGCCCTTGAGTGGCTAGCAAAATTAAATTCAGTTTTGCAATAAATGTGGTCAGTTACAGTTAATTCAAGTTTTAACAAGGAGGGCAGTTAATTTTTTACAGGCTTCAGATACATTTTTTTTCTTAACAAATAAGATCATCATTTGAAAACTGTATTTTGAATTTATTCAGGTAATATTAGCCAGGTATAAAAATGTTGACCTGAAACACTTAAGTGGGACAACAACTTAAAAAGAATAAATATATATGGCTGTAAATACTTTTCCACAGCAATGTCTATGACGATAGCATTTTGTTATGTTTTTGTGAATAAATATATTGAAAAAGCATTAGAGGTAAGACACTGGGCATGTGTGTCATGTTTGATGTGGTTAGTTGTTGAATTATGATTGAGGCTGCCACCTTTAGCTTCAAAAGGTCTTATATGTGAATTCCTGAGTGGCAATGCGGGGGTCACCGCATTCCTGAGAGAGCTCCGAGTAACATGAGAAATGGGTGGAGGAGGACGAGGAAGAGAAGGGTAGCATACAGATATAATGAGAGCACAGAAAAAGCGGCTGACCACAGGCTATGGTGCTTGAACGTTGTGGTAAACCTGGGAAATGAGGTTACCATCCTTTTCAATTTTCCCGTCAAGAAAAACCACAACTCATATGGTAGAGATTGATCCTGCAGATCAAAGACACTAACCAATTAGACACAGCCATTCACGTTATTATTAATCCTCCTGATATCACTGAAGAAAAGGTTAAACAGGAAACAGCTAGGTGACATCTGCAGGTGCAAAGTTTAAATGTTACCCTCTGCTCCTCCCCTCCCCCTTAATAAAGAACGATGGAGCTCTTGTAGCAATTATATTTCGGACACCGCGCTTTCTCATTATAGTGGATGTTATTATCTTAAAAGGGGAAGTTGAAAGGGTCTGAACATATCAAAGTGTATTTTTTAAGTAATTTCAGGTCATTCAGACCAAAAGAAGTCTATCTTTTCACCCTGGTTTGTCCCGTCAAACACTCAAGAACTTTGAACACTTACAGACCTTAGTGGGGATACATGTTAGGTCCTGACACGGAAACTCTATATAGGTGGGTTTCAGGGTAGTGATACTCCAAGAGGGTGACCAACTGCAGTTCACAGTCTACTAAGGTAAAGAAAATGTCATTCCACAAAATCCCAGGTTTAATCCGGAGAAGGTTATGAGTATTGAGACCCAGTAACAGACAAACATACTCTTATATTAAACAGCAGTAAATAGCTACTGGTGTTTGCAAGCCCTTAATGCCTGTGATTGGGGCTGATTTTCCACTTACAGCTACAGGGGTTCGACAATGAAACTGAAACACCTGTCATTTTAGTGTGGGAGGTTTCATGGCTAAATTGGACCAGCCTGGTAGCCAGTCTTCATTGATTGCACATTGCACCAGTAAGAGCAGAGTGTGAAGGTTCAATTA
>JAHUTJ010051418.1:0-13875 GCA_036250325.1 Characodon lateralis
AAATACATAAATGATTGTGTGTCACATGTTTAGGGTTCAGGTGAACTAATTCTCATGGTACAAATTGGTTACAAATACCTGGATTTTATTTGTACAATAGCTACATTTGGCAATTCTGTTCCATAGTCACTTCAAGTGTTAGAGTTTAAAAGTACAGGGTTGCTGAATATATTTGTTTGGTTTTGTGTACTTAAGCAACCACCTACTTTGATTACAGCTAAGGTGATCTGTGTGACATCCAAAGCGTTGAATGAGGTTGATGTTCAGTCATATGTTAAAAGGGTACATGCAGTCTTTTCAAGTAAGGGGGGAATGTTGTGTCTACCACTAGGTGGTGTACAAGACCACCTGTTAAGAGTTATTTGTCTGCTTGAGCTTCTACCTCGTCCTACCGACCAAACTTAACAGATATTTCAGGCAGTACATCGGCTAAACAAATATCGGCTAAAAATCAAGTCTGATTTGGACCCATCTACCCACCAGGTGGTGTTCAGTTAACATCTCTGCCCCTGCCTTGGACACTTCAGTGTTCAATTCCACCAGTGGGGCACCACAGAATCCTTAGATGGTACACCTTCCAGGACAACATCCACAGACTTCCAGAAGTCCAGTTTAGAATAACCGCTGCTTAAGGCATATAAGCACAGACAACAATCAAAGCCTTTCTTCTTGCAACTTGAACCCACAAAGAGGCCCTCTATGTCACTTAGAAAAACCCCAACATGGGGCACTTACAGCTGGGGCTTGTGAGTTATCCCCACACCCACCCTGACATCTCTCTATGAACTTGGTTTGGATTTCTGATTTATGTCTATATACTAATGAAGGCAAGGCAAGTTTATTAAAATGGCACATTTCAGTATCAAGACAATTCAAAATGCTTTACATGAAGAATAATGTACATAGCAATGGCATGATCAAGAAAAGTAAAGAAAAGTTGAACTGCTGGCTGAAATTAATGATGTTTCAGCAAGAAAATATTTATGGCACTGCAAATATTCACTTTTCCCAAAACTTTCAGCCTTAATCATTGTTGCAAACAATTAAAACCATCAAGAAGAGACTCTAAACTTTCACTTTTAACACCATACACAGTATGAACAACTCTGACTAGCCAATGAGGTAAAGGCATAAATAATTCAAGTGCTGAGAGATCCTTCCAGTGCTGTGAATATAAGGCTGCCCATAGTGAAAAGTAAATAGGCAGAAATTAGATTAAAATGTGGTTTAGGTTAAAGGTTAAGTCGCTACTAAATGACTGTGAATCATCATAATCTAAAGTGCCAGGAAAGCAAATGTGTTTAGATGGATATTAAGAAAAATCAGAGCTGAAAACTAATGAACCCACTTTTGAAACAAAAACAGATGATCAGACCTTTCAGCACCAACTAAATTAATATGAGATTGTCTCTTCAATGAAAAAACATTTAAATGCTTCAGTCAAAACTTAATTGACCCCATCAGTTATCTTGAGCTCGCTCCGTTAACAGCTGCTACATAATCCACCACTGTGAAGGGACACAACCCATGCTTCAAGTGTTCATTCCTATTTTAAACCAGATTTATTGCAAATAAATATAATCTTTGCCACCTGCATGCCTTGGAATCTGAACCAGCTGGTCAGATATGTAAAAATGCATCAGAAGAAATAAGTATTTGGTCCCCTGGTCATGTTTATCCAGTGTTGTGAAAAAGTATTTCCCCCTTTACAGATTTCCTCTGTTTTTTGTTTTTTTTTGTTTGTCACACTTAATTGTATTTAAATTGCCTAAATTATGAAAGGTCACCCAGGTCCTGAAGAAGCAAAAGAGACCCAGACCATCACACTAGCACCACAGCACAGTGTTTGCCTATAATTATTTGGACTCTATTTGTGAAAATGGTTTTCCTTAAAATCACCTCTAAGCTTGTCCTTGTGAACCCAGAAGCGTGTATCGTCTTATCTCGTGTCATGACTCACACAATTAATGATGGAGTTCTGCCTTGGAGAAGAGGCGAGGAGCTCCGACACCCAAAGAGGAGGTCACATTAGAACTGCTACTCACAGAAAAATCAACTGAGATGGTTAAGTTTGTGATCTGGAACCTCCTAGATGCTTTTATTTGGAATTTCTCTTTGCATATGCCTTGCAAGGAGACCCTAAGCAGACCTAGAACTCCCTTAAGGAGACCCTGCATTCCCTTGCAGTATGCTGTGGGTTTCCCTTTTGAACCTTTTACTTTAGTGTCCTTATCATGGACAGAAGGATGGTAGATGGACTAGACGAAACTATCTGTCTGTGATCTGTCTTCATTAGGGACTGCTCTTTTGTTTTTTGCTCTGCCTCGGCTGACTCTGGGATCAATTTGGTCTATTATGCCTCTTATTTAATTAAACAAATCACACAACAAGGGGGATATTCCAGTTTTCTCTCTCATTTGCAGATGAAACCTGCTCTGACATGTTAAGGCAACCACACCCACCATACTGTCCGCCAAAGCAGTCAGGACATGATGAAAGATAAAAGAAATCCTATTTAACTTTGTATTTTATTTATTCTCTCTTTTGTTGCACTTCCATAGAGGTGGGTTGATGCAGTGATGCCCCCATGACTGCTTGCTGATTCACCCTGTCTTGGAGGAGGAGATCTGCTCCGATTTTGTCATATTGTTTAGGTAAGTAACTCAGAAATCTTCCTGCAGGGTGACGGATGTACCTGCACATGGGTACCCCCGGGTTTTATTAACAACAAACTTCCTCAGATAATCACTAACTAGAGCGAGTAAATAAAAACCTGTCTGAACAGCATCCTTTGGCCTTGTAGCCAAACAGAAAAATCAATTGGATGTCTTGTTGGAGCTCTGTCTCCCTCTAGCTGATTTTAATTCCTCACCTCCAATCAGAATATTGACTGCCTTCATATTCAACCATTAACCATCCTGTTTATCACCACTCTTGTCAAATTTCAATCAATAGTCGTCTCTGGAGGCAGTTTACAGAATGTCCGTATGGTTTAATTTGTATGTGTAGAAGCTCCTCTGAAGGATTGTTTTGCTGCGTTTTATGGAAACTAATGAGCACCTCTGACTGAGCGTGATGTTTTTGTTTTTTCCCCCTCGTAAATGACCGTGGAGGAGCAGCAATTGTATCGGTTTGTTTGGGGCGTGAAGAGGTGCGTGAGGGGCGTGAAGAGGTAAAAAAAAAAGATGCTGGCAGCATGAAGGTGTGAGATAAAAACGAGTGAGAGAGTGATTCTTCCCTGACTAATTTCTTTCACTTTTTATTCATGCCTGCACTTAAACGTGTAAGGTGTGAAAGATCTCCGCAACAGGCAGTTTAATCGGGCTGACGTTTCATCAGAACTTTCATGATCATTTGATGATCTTCTGACGTTCCCTGACTGGAAACACCAGACATTACTGGAGGGTTTACCGTAGTGTTTTCTTAGTGTCCCCTTCAGCGTTTTCTAATGATTTGTGACTATGGTCAGAAAACTTCACACATGAAGCTGTTAAAGCAGTTTGTCAGCTGCCTGAGATGTTCTGGTTGCTTTAGACAGACGTGTTGTAGCCACTGATGAGCTGTTCTCACTCCTGTGTCTGAAGGAGGACTCAAGTCACTGTCTTTTTTACAGGCTGATGTGAACTCAGATGTTAATCTGATGCCTGGTTTTACCTGCTTCTCTACCAACCTTATGTCTCTCTTCACATTTCTTCTCTTCGGTTTTGAAAGTTTGTCTTTCGTTTCTTTTTGTCTTCCGGGACTCCAGTTGTTTTTTCCATGAGGAAAATAAACTGAGTGTACCCTCCAGGTTCTTCTTTCTTACCACCTTTTTTTTCTTTTAATTTTTTTGCTTTATTTTTGTTGATTGCATATCATTTTACATTCATTTTGTAAAATATTTTGGAAATGTTTAATTTAAACTTTAATTCAACTTTCATTTCTTTTCTTGAATTCCTCTGATCTTCTTTTCATTAAACCACAGCAGAGAAATTCTTCTTCCTGGCATTTCCTCTTCATTTCTTCTTTTCCATCATGTTCCTGCTCGTCCTCCTCTCTGACGGATCTGTCTGTTATCCCTCTTGTATTTCTCCTGTCGGTGATGGATGTTGGGCTGTGGTTTAATGGATGGCTTAGCTGGTGAAATGAGACGCAGCAGAGTTCGTTGACGCAGATCTCCAGCTTGATCTCAGACTCACTCCTTGGATTTTATAATAGCATTGTTGGTCAGACCCTGTTACATGTGATTTGTTTGTTTGGCCTAAATAGGTCACATTTTTAACTCTTACTGTGCGGTTAAGGATAACAAATAACCCATTTCAAAGAGCATGCAGTTGATTTTAAGTGGCAAAAATTACATTTTAAGAAACTGGTACAATTCAAAATAGGCATTAAAAATTAGACCTATCAAAGATGTGAAGGTCTCAGAGTTTCCACTTGCAAGAACTACTGCTAAAACAACCTTTATATTTACCTTACCCCCGCCTATACTGTCTGAACCTGCTCCAAATGAGCATGATATGAATCATAATCAAAGGTGTTTCTACAGAATATTTTGCTATAACAAGGACAAATATGTGGAGTAACTCCCAGTGTGTACTTAAAGTTTGTGTATGCGTGTCATCCTTGACCTCTTGAGGAAAAAAGATGAACGAGCCTTAATTAAGCCAAACAGAGGTAATAATGATGGCAGGCAAGGTTGAAGCAATAAGCTTCTATAAAATTTACTGAACCTCAGGGTCAACAAAGACTTTCCAAACACTGACTTCAAATCTTCATATTATTGTCAATTTAAAGGTAGAAAAAATTTGTCTTTTCATCAAAAAAACAGCCCTATTGTTATTTAAATGCTATCTTTGGTAAAGTGTAAATCTGTGTTTACTGACTTTAAAGTGCCTGTTACACGCTTTTCATTGAAATGCAGATGTTGAAAGGAAATATCTCAATATTTAAGAAATTGGGCAGCAGTTGACATCATATTAGCATTAAAGACGTGATTAAAGGCAATTGTGTGACAAAATAGGCATATTTCATTGTTAAATTTTGCAAGTCGAAAGTCGCCAAGAAGTGATGTCAGAGGGGAAGTCTCCGGTCATTCACTGTGTGAGCCTCAGTGATCAATGGTTCAGGTAGAAGTCAAGTTGGGTTAAAAACAGCGTTGATATGGTGAAACGGTGCATTGCTGGTGGTTGCAGCACTACTACGACAACTGCTGTTAGTCTGCACTACTTTGCTGAAGTGAAAAGGATTAGAGCTGCGTGGATCAGACCTGGAAAACTGACGAGGAACAGATGGGCTGGTCCCACTAAGCACAGGCAGTTGTGATGGGAGGACTTCTCTGCAAACTGCTTCGAACAAGAAACATCTGAATTCACCAGAGAAGTTATCTCAGAGTTCAGGATATCTTACAGATGAAGGTAATGTTGGAGCAGAGTCCATAGCCTCGCTGTTCAGAACATCTGATGGGAAACGATTGCCAAAGAAAAGGTTGTTGCTGCAGTTGCTAAACGGATCAAGGCTCAGCAGGTCAGAACACTTCCTTGCTGCAAAAGTCCATTTAGATATCGGCAGTTATTGTTAATAATTCAAAATCCGAAATTATTAGTTTTATTATTAATAATCTGAAATTATTATTATTATTAAAATAAGATAAATTACAGGCGCATACGATATATTTCAATAAATGTTTCTCTAAAGATTTTCATATAAAGTTAAAAAATGACACACCAGATCAGATCTGCTTTGTGTCTGCTGCTGCTGCTCCATGCTGCGCAGCTCCACCTCCGGTTGTTTCCCTCAGTGCCGTATTTACTGTAACCCTGGATTTACACTGTATCTGATCAGGTCCGGTCCGCTGCGAAGCCCGGAGGACCTCCAAGAACCATACGCAGATCGCGCAACAAAAGCCAGTGATAAATGCGATAGCAAGTCCAAAACAACTCATTCTGTGGAAGTTAAACTGCTTCATGTTTCGTTTGATGCATCCAGATATTTTCATGTGTTTTGTTCCCTGAGTTCATTTGTTGCTTAATTTGGTACATTTGATGTTTAATCGCTTGGTTAATAATACCTTAGTTAACCCAATAACTGATCCAATTGATTTAATGTTAATAACTGTTAATAACCAGCCTGCAGGATTTATCAAAAAGTGTAGATATAAATGTATGTATGTATTTATTAATATAACGGGATCTAGTCCGTCTTCAGTGAATTATTTTTGAAAATCCGGATGTTGGGCTGGTTTTGTTTCCTGGTGGTGTGGTATGATTCATGCAGATTGACTCCGGCTGTGCTCTGTCATCCAGTGAAAAGAGACTCTGGTCGAAGTCCACAGACCGCAGCACTGTTGCTCTGCCATCTGATGAAAGCTGACTTTGTTCTTCTGACTTTGCTGCGTCTCTCTCTGATAGTGACTAAAATATATACCATTGTGGGAGCAGTCAGTTTACTTGCAGGGGTTCCCCTCTGACGTCATAAGAGTGCGCAACAAAATTGCAAAGGATTAGTCTGGAAATGCCTTTTTAGTTAAATGTTTGACCATATATCTCAGCAACCATTCATTTCAGTGGCATGAATTTACTTTTTAAAATACTGTATCAACGTTTCCTTTCCTTAAATGTAATTGGATTTATTATGAAAATTCGACTTTAATATTGGAATAAGAGCTGTTTTTAGAGGAGATACAGTAAAGGATTAACTTTTAGAAGATCATTAAAGGAGAAACGAAGTAAAGGGAATTGATGACGTTTTAATACCTCTTTGAATCTACATCTAATTTTCATATTTTATCTAGTTGAACTTATTTGTAAAGGTTTAGCTCAAAAATGCAAGCCCCAAGCACCCTGAATGGATTCGTAAGCTATTTAGCTCCTTATCAGGTAACTGAAACAGCAAAGAGAATTTGTACCTTTACAGTTTGGGTCTTTCAGACAAGATTATCCCCAAGAGGGACTCTCTGCACCCCTGACAGGGATGCCAAGAAGTCCGGGTACTCTGCACCAATGCTCGGCCAGTAGGCCGAAACAGCACTCAGAGGCTTCTCCCTGACCCAAAGGCGAAGGGATGCGACCCTCTCATCCACCGGGGTAAACCCCAACACAAGACGGCTGAGCTGCCACCTCTCCCAACAGGCCACTCCGGAGTAGAAGAGAGTCCAACCTCTCACAAGGAGCTGGGTTCCAGAGCCCACGCTGTGCGTGGAGGTGAGCCCGACTATTTCTAGCCGATATCTCTAGACCTCCCGCACAAGCTCAGGCTCCGTCCCTGCCAGCGAGTTGACATTCCATGTCCCAAGAGCCAGTCTACGCCTCCGGAGATCGGGTCGTCGAGGTCTTCGCCTTCGTCCGGCTCCCGATCCTCTTTGCACCGGTCCCCCGTGGTTCCCCCCTGCAGGTGGTGGGCCCACTGGGGGTTCCAGGGTGGGACTCCGGCTCCGCTGTACCGAGTGACATTATGTGCCTTGTTGTGGTAGTTCTCATGAAGGCTTTATGATTGTGAACACAGGTTATTAAAATATTTTCAGTTGTCATACACTTTAAGAAGTTTTTTTTAAATGCAGTTAGAGTACAGGGGGGTCTCAGTAGTAAAAGTGGTTGGGGCACCACTGATGTATTCTAAAGTCACTGAAAAGTTTATATCTTTAACACCTTAAAGAAAACGTTACATAATGTAAATCATATATGTATGCAACTAGGAGTGAACCAGAGGTCATCCGGCCAATCTGTTGGCCCCAATTTCCTTGATTTTGGGTGATTGATAATTGGCCGATACTCACATTTGAAACTAATCTTATCCACTGATCTTATGTACCTCCGCAAAAGTCTGAAATCAGCCATTGTCCCCTTTTCGCTTATGGCAGAATCTGCTTATCTGTTTTTATACAGAACAGCAATTGCTAAAGGGATCTGCTAAGCTAGTTAGGTCCATTCCAGCTAATAGAAACTGCTAATCCGGTCTGCTAAAATATTTCAAATCCATCACAAGCAGCCAGTAAACCTGCTTTCTGGATGTGTGAAACTAACTGGTGGGAGGAGCAAAGAATACGTATTCACATAGTTCATGTTTTTGTTTTACAAATATAATTCTTGGGGTTTTTCTCTACTGTTTGTTTCAGAACAATTTCTTACTTTTTCAAGATTTATTCATGCAGTGGCCTTGACGCTGTAAATGAATCAGAAAAATATTTCCTGCTCCTGTATTGTGAAATCATCCATATACCGTGACATTTTGACTTCTCAAGTTGAATTTTCTGTCAATCCATGGGTTGTTGACTATAAAAGCTCACCGTATCGGTCAGTCCCTGCAGTTTTCTGCTGTGTGTGGCTCATTAGCAATCAAATAGCTTATGTTGCATCACTTTGTGACTGCCTCGGCATGTTCATCACAGCTCTCAACAGGACATAGTCAAGCTGAGATGGTAATAAAATATAGAAAAAAAAGTCATCATCCAGTCTGTATGACTCAGAGCTGGAATGAAGTGAAGCTGCTGCTGCAGTTTTTGCAGAATGAAGTCAACAATACACCTCCTGCAGGGAGAGAAGGAAGATGAATGGGAGGTTGGAGGGAACTGACCTGCAGGCAGCCATGACAGAGGGTCTATTATACAGCTGAAGACACACACTCACTCACTCACTCACTCACTCACTCACTCACTCACTCACTCACTCACTCACAGGCTGCCTTTTGACTAAGAGAAGGCTTTGATTTAAACTAAATCTTAACTCTGGACTTTTCTGACCTTGTCATCTGCCACAATGAAACTCACAAATAATAAAATCATATGCATACATTTTTTACACGAACAAAGTTCCAGTCCAGTATAGATTTGGGTCAGCACATCTGGGTCCTTTGTCTTTCTTCAATAGTAACATCCTCGTTTTGAGGGAAAAGAGATGCTAAGATTTGAACAGTAGCATATACTTCTGGGATGTTCTGTGCAATACCAGCAACAGGCAATTAATTATATGCCTTTGCTTCCGGTCAATGATTGGGTATCTGTTTATGTTTCCATCCATCCAGCCATCCTTCATCTATACCTGCAGGGACATGCTGGGCTGATTGCCTGCCAGTGACAGGGCAACATAGGTACACAGGTTGTGCCAACTACCATCAAGCATGGTAATTGGGAATGAGTCTTTTCACTCTGGAGGAGTTTTGTTTTTCAACAATATATTAAGGTTTTTGAGACAGTTTATTGTCATGCCACAACATCTCAGTCAGATTTAAGTCCTGGACTTTGACTACGCCACTACAAAGTCTTCCCTTTGTGTTTTGAGCCATTCAGGGTTAGACTTGCTGGAGTCCTTTGGATCACTGGGCCGCTGCATAACTCAAAGTGTGCTTGAGTCTTGGGTCACAATTTTATGTTCTGATATTCTCCTTCAGGGTTTTCTGCTAGAGAGGAGAATTCATGGTTCCATCAATTAAAGCAACTTGATCAGGTCCTGAAGCAGCTACGCAGTACAAGAACATCGCACTACCATCACCATGTATGGCTATAGATGTATATACATATGTTCTCTTTGCTGAGATGCAGATGTAAAGGGACACATACCTTCCTAAAAATCCCACTTTTGTCTCATCAGGCCACAGAATATATTCTTAGAAGTTTTTTGGTAAATGTGAGATGGGCCTTTGTGTTCTTTTGGGTCAACAGTGGTCCTGTCCTGTGAACTCTCCCATGAAAGCCACTTTTGCCCAGACTCTCTTTCTTATTGTTGAACCAAGAACTCTGACTGTACCAAATCAGGTGTGCACTGCTTCAGACATAATTTTGGTTTTTTTGTGACCTTCTGGTTGAGTGTATGTTACGTTAGTGTGTTGAGATCTTTTAGCCTACTTCTTGTAGCCAGAACGGTTCTATATAAGTGATTGTGTTGTGCCACCTGTGGATTGTGAAACTAACTCGGGTATATTTTTTCACATAGGAACAGGTTTGCTTGAAAAGCTCCTTGTCAATAATAAATGGAAATTTTATATTAACTCAGGTTATCTTTGTCTGATATAAAAACTAGGTTAATGATGTGAAAGATTTAAGTGTGACTGTTTTTCACAGAAACGAAGCTGCTTGTGGGAAAAGGAAAGGATGTCACTAAACAAATATATTTAATGTATGCAGGGCATGTTAATTGGTTGCAAGCTATTTATTTTAATAAAACAAATGTAATACAAAATAATCAAAAAGTTGCAAAATCTCAACATTTTACATTCTGCAAATACTCCAAACACATTCCATTGCACCCCTATGGGTAACTGAGCTTAAAAACCCTACAACTTTTACCTACAATTATTGACAAATCAATATTCTGTTTTTTGTTTTTGTTTTATTACTACAGCAGAAATTTGCACCTTGTTCATCTTAGGTTTTTCATAATGAAGACTGAAAGGAGGATTATTCATATTTAATGTAATGCAGTAAGGTTCTCTAACTAACATTAGATCTCAGCCGTACATCATTGCTCAAAGTGTTCATCACATATGAATGAACGTCCCTGCTGCTCCTCCAGGAACCGTCTCTTTGATTGCATCCCAGTCTATTGCTGTAATTATCTATCTTTGTTGCCTTTAAGGGGTGGAATGTGGCAAAGAGGATATGAAGCGATCCTGTGGTATTTTTAATGCATTCTGGGGATATTAAACTTTTTTTTGTGGGAGAACAGACTCAGTCAGGCTGTTTAAAACCTTTCCATGCTCAGTTTGCAGACCTACGAAGAATTTAAGCTACTTTCCGTTAGGACAGCACTAGGTTCTGGTGATCTAATGGAATCCTGCTCCAATGCATCTGAACCAAATAGCTGGATTCCCTCATCAGCTTTCAGTCATTCAGGTCTGCAGAGGGCTGGTAACAAGCCATGCATTTGACTCTGGAGTGTTGGAGAAGGAATGCATCTAAAGATATTTAAAGAAATTAGCTCTGGAGGACTGGACCTGGGAACCACTGACCTAGATCCACACATTCCATCAGAATTCCCAGGTGTTTTCGGTTATTTCATTTTGTGTAAACCCAAAATTAAAATTGAAAAAATAAGTAAAACAAAACATTTTATGCCACAAATTTTGAAGCATAAACAAACGTATTCTAGAAATGTTTCTTTACATTTCCTGCACAAGTAAACCTAAAAAAAATTATATTGTGAAAAGGGTCAATATTTTTGTGCCTCAGAAAACTGAAACCTATATATTATATAGATTAATTGCACATAGAGTTAAATATTTCATCCTTTATTTCTTGTTATTTTGATGATTATGACTTACAGATAAAGAAAACCCAAATATTAGTGTCTCAGAGCTTCAGAATATTGCATAAGATCAATAAAAAGGATATTTCAAACAGAAATGTCTTCTCAAAAGGCTTCTGAAAAGTATGTTCATGTTCACTCATCACTTTGTTGGGGCTCCTTTTACATAAATTACTGCATCAGTGCGGCGTGGCATGGAGGCAATCAGCCTGTGGTTCTACCAAGGTGTTCAGGAATCCCATTTTGCTTTGTTAGCAGCCTTTAGGTTATCTCACTTGTTAGCTCTGGTATATTGAGAGTCCCATTCACGCTGGACTTCTAGCAATTTGGATTCTGTTCCCCTCCACTCTTGCTCCAGGCTCTGGGACCTTGATTTTCCAAATGAAATACACTAAGCAACGGTCCAGTTGTTTCTCTCCTTAGACCAGGTAAGATGCTTCTGACATTGTCTCTGGTTCAGAAAGGTTTCAACACAAGAAATCTTACATTGTTAGCCCATGTGTATGATCTCTCTGTGCTCTGACTCCTCTCTTGATGCTCTGACTCCAGCCTCAGTCCACTTCTTGTAAAGCAACCCCAAGATCCTCAAATGGATTTTGCTTGACACTCCTCTCAAGGCTGCGATTATCGCTGTCGCTGGTGCACCTTTTACCATCACACTTTTTCCTTCCACTACACTTTCTATGAACATGCTTGGATACATTACTCTGTAAACAACCAGCTTCTTTAGCAATTACCTTTTGTGGCTTCCCCTCCTTGTGCAGGGTGTCCTTCACTATCTTCTGGACATCTGTCCAGTCAGCAGTCTTCCTCATGATTGTGTCTCCTACTAACCCAGACTGAGAGACCACTTAGAAGTTCAGAAAACCTTTTCAGGTGTATAATATTCAATTTTCAGGAGAATTGAATACTGTGGAGGAGCTAACAAATGCATATTGTATAAACTATAATACTGATATTGATATTTTTTTATTTTAGGGGTAATAATACAAAATAGAGTGGCCATGATGTTAGCCGTCTTAATGCTCTTCATCAACATTTTTGCAGCTAAGGTCTGAAGCAGCTGATATATAATCTTCTGAGGACAGTGAAGGACAGTTTCAGTTAGGTGTAGAAGTTTATGAAGTACTTTGGCCTGAGAGGAAATCAGTTAAACACAACAATACTTAACATGAATGACCTTAATGTCTGAAATACGTTAAAAAACAGCCCCAATCAAACCATGGCTGATCTGTAATGAACACTTAAAATCTTCATTCCTAGTTGGGTTAGTGCTGGAGGCTCATGATGTAGTTTTATCAGTAAATAAAGTAATAAACAATAATGGAGTCAACATCAGGTGGAAACAGTGGAAGTGGTGCTGTGGAAGTGGTGGACTGTGTGGGTGGTCAGTCTGTTAAATTGACCTCCAGATGATTGGCAGCTTGCTGACACGGCTTTGGACACAGTCTGGTGTTTCTGCTCGGCTCCTACTGAGTGCTGGTCCACACCTGGATGATTAATACACCTGGGGGAAGAAACACACACTCACGTGCACACACCCAACAAAAAACAGCTGCGTGAAC
The DNA here is from genome assembly GCA_036250325.1 of Characodon lateralis. Taxonomy (NCBI): domain Eukaryota; kingdom Metazoa; phylum Chordata; class Actinopteri; order Cyprinodontiformes; family Goodeidae; genus Characodon; species Characodon lateralis. The sequence continues at coordinate 12,782 of JAHUTJ010051418.1, forward strand.
AAGTGTTGACCTGAATGTAGCTGTGCTGAACTTCCTCTGTGTTGAACCTGATGTGAATTGACACACAAAAACACCCACAATCCCCTGGGACAGGTCTGAGAGCTCTGACCTGAGCCGATTACCTGCTGCTGACACACACACACACATGCACACTTCCTGTTTCTCAGGGAAACAAGGTGGGGAAATAAAAATGTTTTCTGTAACAAAACGTCTTTCCAAAGAGCTCCGCCCGCTGCAGGATGCAAACACTTGTTTTTGAAAGTTCTGCACAACTGCTGCACTTAAAGTAAATGAATGTGAAACACCTACAGGTGCATCATATAATTGGAAAGATGATAAATAATAAACTTCTTCATTATATTGAATTACTTCACTTAGTAATCATAACGTTAGACCTTTAAAAAAGTGCAATAAAATTGAAATATTATGTTAAGGTCATGTTACAGGCATTGATGACAACTAGAGTCTGACTCGAGTCGCACTTAAGTTGCAAAAATAACAGATTTCAGACTCAACTTGTCTGACTTGTGCCCTAAAGAAACTTGACTTTGACTCGTGGTCTGAGACCTGAGTCTTTGTACCAGATTTTATCTCCTGTAATGAAAAGTGAAAGGAAGCTGGTATCTGAGCTCCACTGTGAAAGGATGAGCTTGATTATTAGCCAGTGATATTAGCGGATTAATATGGGATAATCGCTCATAACAACCTGTCAATGTTAGCTGTAGCTTCATAATAATGACCACATGAATGTCTCTCCATCTGAACACTGAATTAAATGAAATAAAATAAACGTAACGGACCTTCGATGTTCTCTCACTGCTAAGCTAGCTGCTACATTACAAGGACACTTCCTGCTGGAAATATGAAAAATAAAAGCACTTTCTGTTTCTCAATTTTTTCCTTTTAATAGATTAAAGCATCAACCGCTTGTGCTGTCAACCAAAAATCAGTTCAATTCAATTCAGTTTTATTTATATAGCACCAATTCACAACACATGTCGTCTCAAGGCACTTCACAAAAGTCAGGTTCATACATTCCAATTAATCCTAACCATTGAACAGTTCAGTCAGATTCAGTTATTTATTCAAATTGG
>JAHUTJ010051419.1:0-13872 GCA_036250325.1 Characodon lateralis
TCTTTTTCTAATATATATATATATATATATATATATATATATATATATATATATATATATATATATATGTGGCTCTTACATAATAGTAAAAGCTATATTAGCTGTATTATATCATCAGCAGTACGCACATCCAGCTGTATGGCCTGTTTAGTAAATGGATATCCTGGGTTGCACCTAGACACGCATTTGCACAAAAACACACACACACACGCGCACACACACACACACACACACACACACACACACACACATTATTTTCGATGTTGAACAAGTCTAGTGTCTTTAGATCTCTGTCAAATCACACTCATGCATTGACTTGGTCTCTGCATGAGTTGCTTGCTGTTTTGCAGCAGCAACATTATTGCTTTTCTTCATCAATATGTGTCAATATTCTCTATGACCCATCATTAAGACTTGACATGCTGAATCGTGTCATCTCCGTTTCATTGCTGAGGGCTTCTTATATATATGCGCTTGTCGGGCAAACTTGGCTCAGAGTTTAGTAACGTAATTGTTACGACCTGTTTTGAAATCAAAAACCCTGAGAATCACAGAGCCGAGTAGGTCTACCCAAAGGTTCTACTTTCTAATCAGTGCTTGTTAACCCCGCTTTCTGAAGTGGGGCACAGGTGGACACTTTTGGAAGCTTGTGTCGACAACTGTAAGTGTAACGGTAGTGGGTTTCTCAAAGAACAATCTTTTACTGTGGCAGGAAGTGCGCTTTGATTGTAAATACTGTCATAACCAATCAGATGCATTTGACCCGACACCTCCCCCTCTCACTTAAGAATCAAGTGTCTCAATGAAGGCAGTGTCAAAATGTTTCTGTTATGGGTTATACTGTTTCTTCTTCATCAAGGACGTAAGTAACATATTTTAAAGGTTATGCAACTAAATGATGAGGAATTGTTGATGTCAGTGAAATATTTTTTTATGTTGTTCATTATTGTTTTTATTAAATGATGCAGATACTTTGGTCCCAGTGGTCACGGTTCAACTTGGTGAACCTGTGACTTTGACTTGTGCTTTTTCGGAAAAATATGAGAGCACCACATGGATTTACTGGTACAAACAGAGTTCAGGAGATACTCTGAAATTAATTGTGATGCAGCAGAATACCATAAAGGCAAAGTATGAACCAGAAGTCTCTGCTTCAAGAATAAAAACAACAAATGATGATAAATTCAGCAATTTAACCATTCTGAGGACAGTTGTACAAGATGAAGGAATGTATCACTGTGCTAATATGGACTGGACTGAATCTACTTGGACCGGGATCTATTTGTTAGTAAAAGGTACTGACATAGTTTAATATTTCTTATTTTCTCCAAAAATGCACAGCTGCAATGAGGGTACACACTGGAGATAGAAGACAGTGAAAAGTATCTTCAGCATTGATCCACCTCTCTGATTATTACACTTTGTGAACTTTATTACACTTATTTGTGAACAAAAAGGTAAACACCTTAGGTCATGAGGAAGAAAGTATTGGAATGGTTGCTGATGTGCAGCTTTCTGTCAGAATTCAAGATTATTTTCTTTCGTGGCATCTCTTCTTAATAAGTATGAAGTACAAAACTTGTGATATTTTAGGTGTCTTTTCATGCATCCTATGTCGTCAAGGTTAGAAATAGTTCAAACAATAGTCTGTGTGACAAACATATATAGGCATATTAGATCAACTGCAGGAGTGCCTTTATCTTCATTAACAAATATCACTACTATTTAGTTTTTAATTATTTGTGATCATTTTAATAGATGAAAAACACAACAGCAAAAGGGTCTTTTCTTCTTTGTCTCTTTTCCTTTTCATTATGTTACTGTTGTTTAGCAAAACTGACACTTATAAATAAAAAACATTAAGCATCAATGACACATTTTTCAGCTAATTTCAGTTTCATTTGAGATGAAAGACATTGAGCTACACTATTATTTAGCAAAATTAAAATAATTATCAATTAGATTTTGTTCTGATGGGGTATTTTTGGAAATCAAGCATCAATAAAAACATTCAGTGTAAATCAAAATGGTGGACAGTTGTTTACAGTTGAATCTATGTTCTTTCATTTCTTCATAGAAAACTCGAGCTACATCGTTCTTCAGAACCCAGTTTCTGATCGAGCGCATCCAGCAAACTCAGAGACTCTGCAGTGTTCAGTCCTCTCTAAGTCTGAGGGCAAGTTGTGTTCAGGAGAGCTCAGTGTGTTCTGGTTTAGAGCCGGATCAGGACAATCTTATCCAGAAATGAAAAAGGACCACATAATTGTGAAAATACATCATCATTAAACACTCAGAAGAAATGTACTTACAGCTTATCTAAGCACTTCAACTCTTCTGGTACATCTGATACATTGTACTGCGCTGTGGCAACATGTGGAGAGATATTATTCGGAAGTAAAAATGATGTGGAAATTCAAGGTAAATATATAAACTGATTCATTGTTGTAATACTTTTAATGCGTGACAGAATAAACATGTAATTATATCTATTACATTTTTTATTTAAAAATCTCTTAGCTGGATTCTAGCCATTCCAGATGTAATAAAACATTTCTGATGCGTGATGTTTATAGTTTTCTTTTGATAATGTTCAAGGATCCAGTCTTTGGTCACAGGAGACCATCATATATATTATCCCTCTCTCTGCTGCCTTAGTCATAAGTCTGACTGGTATGGCTGTCATCCTATGCTCCATCAATAGATACAAATGTGAATATCATCAAGGTAATTCAAAATACTTTTCTTGTATTTCTCTGAAAGTAAACTGTTCTTCTTTATTTATCTTTGTTTAATCATCTTTTATCTAATAATCCAGATGCTGTTAACCTGGAGAAAAACTGTGGTCAGAACAGGCAACAGGTAACGTTTTCGGGCTTCTTATATCAAATGTTTTGATACATTTTAAAATAACAGATACATTTCATAGATTTTATTCGCATTATCTATTTTTTATTTCATTTATCGTAGACAGATAAAGACAGAAGGATGTATTCTGCTGTCATCTTTACCATGATGAAAACTGACACGGCAACACAGAAGATGTTTGCTGCAGTAAAACCCTTCAGTCTTTGAAAAATGTCATATGTGCCTGTGAGCTGATTAATCTTGTTCACAGTTTTTTTAACCATATATTACAACTCTCTGTTTTTGTTGTATTGCAGGACTAATTGTTCAGCAGAAATATTTAAACAGATGTTATCAATGTAACTAATGTATTGCAGGTTTTCCCTTCAGAACATTGTGATGTAATAAGATGAGTGGTGTTACTTGGTTACGTACCCCAAAATGCTCATAATGTCCAGGCTTGGTGTAAATTCATGTAAATATGTATAAACATAGAAGAAGCGCCTGGCTACAAAGTTCTCAGACTATTATTTCAGGTCCTTCTTATATTTCCTCCCTGCTTGATTAATTGTGTGTTTAGATGCCAGTAGGATTCAAACATGCCAAATTCATGAGCTTTTTCATGCAGAATTTTATAATCGTCATTGTTTATACTTAATTTAGGCATGTTTTTTTGCTGTTCATATGGTCTTACTGAAATCGTTATTAAAGTTATTGTTGTAGACACACAATGTGATCAATGGATGGAATATATGTGGAGGAATTTTATAGTATTTGTAGTAATAGAAAAAAAAAAAAAAAGAGTACTTTGGGGTATATTCTGTTTAATAGATCTGAGTAAAGAAATGTCTACATTTTCTTTCCTTACAAACAACTTGTTGGTTTTATCACATTGTTGCTATTGTCTTTCTGTTTCTTTGATTTCTGTCATGTTTTATTAATATCTCCTGGATTTTGTCTTGAAATGATTATGTTTGTCGATTTTATTCGATGTTATAGTTTGCTGAATGTATTGGCCATTTTGTAGAAGCTTTATTTGCTGTAGTGTTGCTTACTGCGTCCAAATTCTTAAGTTTTACTTTCTGCCCAACACATTAGGTCTTAGTTTCTTATTACCACATTATCTATTAGTGATTACTGCCTTAGTTTGATGTTCTTATTGATTTTATTTGTAACTTGCCAAATCTTGTCACATCATATATTGTCTTTGAGTCCTGATGTGTCAAGATGTTTAAGTGTTTCGTGATATTGCTTTGAGGACGTCCCTGGCAGCTTTGTCATTTCCTTCAGTCACTATAAACAGAATACAAGAATCATCAAAACCAAAACAAAAAACACTAAACAAAGTTCAGGCAGGTGACCCAGCGGATGGCCCGTGCGCACAAAGAGTTCAGGCAGGCGACCCAGAGACAACGACAAATTCTGAGCTCCCTGCCAAAAAACAAAAAAAATGGCTTTAACAAGTAAACAAACACTTGCTTTTTAGTTTTACACACTGACTCACAAAACACACCAAACAGCACAGATCTACGCCATTAGATTCCATTCAAACAAGGTCACTTCAGATCACGGACCAGGCAAAATGGGGGTTTTGGCACTTTGGAAGTGCATTCTCTATGCAGTGGCTGACAAGCTGCAACTCATCAAGCTGTGGCAAGGGACCTGAAACAGAGGAGAAAGAGAGCTCTCTCTCAAACACACCAGTAAGTGAGCAGCATCATGGTTCCAAACTAACAAAATCAAAGTTATGGAGTGGCCAGCCCAATCCCTGGAACTTAATCTAATTGAAAATTTGTGAGGTGACATCAAAAATGCATTTTCTGAGGTAAAACTAAGAAATGCAGAGGAATTCTGGAAAGTTCTCTCATCCTGGGCATACCTAAAATGTAAAAAAAATAAAGAAGACTGAATATTTTAGTTAATTTAAGACATAGGAATTGACTAAGAGGTCATTTAAAAGGCTTTTGCTTCACCCCACAGTTAAAGGGAATGTATAACAGTAGCTCATTGTAGCAGGACATCCGCTTTGAATGTATGATATGAAAGAACCAATCAGATGTATTTTACATCCTGATAACCACACCTCCTCCTGTTGCTTCAGTGTGAGGTTTCCTAATGTAGACAGATGACATGATTATTTTGTGGGTCACACTAATTCTACTTTATCAAGGACGTAAATAGTACCTATGTGAAATCAAATTCTCATTCAAGTGTAGAAATGATGCCTTATTTTGTTAAACAAATTTTTGTTGTATATTTCTAATCTAATACAGAAACTTTGGTGTCAGTGGTCACAGTTCACACCGGTCAACATCTGACTTTGACATGTCATTTTACTGAGACGTTTCAGAACTTGGATTGGCTCTACTGGTACAAGCAGAGTGCATGAGATACTCTGAAATTAATTTCAAAGCTGCGTAAAAACACAAACCCTATTTGTGTTTTCTTCCTCAAGTTTCCACAAAACATATGGCGACAAAATGAGCAATCTGACAATTTTGAAGACGACTATTGAAGATGAGGGAATGTATCACTGTGCTCATATTAACTGGCTTGAATCTGCGTGGAGTGCAACTTACTTGTTATTAAAAGGTAATTATGTAAACAAAATTTTCAGGTTTGAAAACTAATATTGAAAGACATACAAAGGCATGTCTGTTTGTTTGAATTTGAAATCAAAGCAGTTAGATGTTACTGTGCTGGAATGTGTCTAGGTACAGAAATGTTTTAACTCTAAGCATAAACTTTTAAAACATTAGGTTTTAACATATTCAGGTTATAATGAAACATTTTCCTCTATGGTAGTATTTAATATAAAATATAAACAAAGAAATTTATAATTAAATCATTGTAGAAAAGACAACATTTGTCAAATTATGTTCTTTCTTGAGAAAATTTACCAAAATTAAAATGTATATGTCAGTTTTTTTAAAGGCAAAAAAGAGCTATTTTACAATCTTTATTTCATTACAACCATTTTAGCAGCTAAACTTCATGCGAACACATGTTGATTTTTTTTGCCAGAATAAACATTTGGTGTTTGACCAATTTTTAATGTCTGAATTTAAAAAAGGGATCCTGATGAACTCTTGTCAGTTTGACAACAATAGACTTATAAACTAATGAGATGTGATTGTTTTAAAACATCTTTCTGCATAACAGTTTTTTGAATAGAAGTTATCATTTTGACAACACATTAAGTTTAAATTATGAAGCATTTGACATTTGTTTAACAGAGTAGTGACAACAATTATTTTATTTTTTTACAGAGGAACAACGAGAACATCAAATTAAATTTTTATTCAGCAGTCAGTGGTTTCACATTCTGCTCATGCAGCAGAATCAGTGTCTCTGGAGTGTTCATTACTCACTGACTCTGGACAAAAGTCGTGTTCAGGAGAACCCTGTGTGTTCTGGATAAGAGCCAGGTCTGACAAATCTTACCCAAATGTCATCAACACTGATGGAAGAAGATCCCATTATTGTGAAAAGAGGGCTGACATTCAAAAGAGATGCATTTATAACTTATGCGAGAACGTAAGCTCTGATGGTGACACTTACTACTGTGCTGTTGCCACATGTGGAGAGATATTATTTGGAAATGGAAATAGCCTGAATTTTCCAGGCAAGTGAGACATTTTATCTTTTTCCATTAAATAATTTGAAGAGTTTACTTGGGCACTCTTGGGTGGTACTTTTCGCATCTTGTAAATCATGTGAGAACAATGGCAGACAAGAAGTTTTTACTGCTAAGGAGATGCTGAATATGTTGGAGCCAGTCTGTGTCCTGTCAACTCATCCTCAGCAAGGATGACTTACTGTATCCAATGGATACCAGTTATCCTAATCGATTATTTGCATTTGAACATTTTTATAATTCTATTTTAAATTTTATCGTTTACAAATGTGCTCCATTTGGAGTCAAATCTTATTTGCTCTGTATGTTCTTTTTTAAGTTGCCAAAATGGCTAATGTAGAAGGTTTGCCTACATTTTTATCAACTAATACCTATAGTTAGTTATATTTTAGTTAGTTATATTTTTAAAACAAATTAAAGTACAGTACTCATTAGATTATTGCACACTATTAAATCAATTAATTATTTAACCTGGCACTTGATAATTAATTGATTCTCTGATATTATTTGTACAAGTTTCTAATATTTATTTTATACATACTTTTATGAACTTTGATTTCTAATATCATGACTTTTCACTCCCAATATCATAGTCTGACCAGAACCTTATTTGGAAATATTTTTCAACATCAACATGCATAACTGTTGGAATAACTGTATATAGATTTATCTTATATTTCCTCGTCTTTATTAACTTTACTATTTGACCTTTATAACCTTTCATGTTGTATGTATAAGTAAACATGTGATGAGTTGTTTGCAGGCAAGGAGGAAAGGTGGAATCGGGATGATGCAGTCACAGTTGAGGACATCATAAAGATGAAGGCTGATTGTGCTGTACAAAGAGTGCACAGATCTTAAGATTATGGAGACTGTGCAAGTGTGTTTGTACAAGATAATGAGGTACATGATCTATGTCACGTTGTTGCTGTTGTTCCCCACCCTTTAAGAGCGGCAACGTTTATGTAACCAGGGACCACACTAAAGATAATAAAAGAGGATGTCGGAGACATGGTTTTCAGAGCGGTAGGAGATTTATAGCCCTATAGCACATCTCTGTCCGTTCTCCTCGCAGCGAGTAAAAACTAATTCTCTTGTCTTTCTCTTCTTTTTGTGATGTTATAAGTATTTTAGGTTAATTGAACCTGACAATAACATTCCATAGATGTTGTAATTGTAAATAAATCTCCATATACTTAAAGTTCTTGAGTGTTGAGGAGTGCCTGGTAGCATTGTTCTTGTACCCTTATTCCATGTTCCTCTTTTAAATTATTCATTAGGAAATCATTTGATTTAAATAGTCCATCATTGAAAACAAAAAAACAAAAACATTTTTAGGCAAAATTTTAAAATCATTGTCCTTCGGCTGTTCATTAATTTCTTTGTTATGTGCTTTTATTATGGAAACAGCAGGGAAAAGAAATGCATGTAAAGTTCAGCTGGAAATCAATTCAAAAATACTTTATTATTCTCATCATCATGTACATCATCATAATACAAATTGTGTTATTTATTGAATCAGTCACTAACCAAAATGTATTAGATTTAAAATATTTAGCTTTTTTAATTTTTATATATAATTGTACACAAATTCAAGCAGGAATGGGTTCAATCACACTGGATGTGATGCCAAAGTGCAGTAAAACAGAAAAGAAAAATAAACTTAGGTGTGAGTAGTTTTATTTTTTAGAGTAAAAGTCGCTTGGAAAAAACAAAAGCAAAAGACAAATCGCAGGGGACCGAGTTGTGAAGTGGCGACCCATGGCCCGAGCTCTCTGATGTGGGTTGTCATAATTTCCTCCACATACCACCATCTTGTTTTTTCTATTAGGTTAGGTCATTGTCATGCAAACGGTAATGTTGAGCTACACGATGATCATTGCTAAATAAGTATTTCTGTCCATTTGCTAATATGTTAGCAGCAATAGTGAAAAGTGAATATGATTACACTGATTAGGCACTTGAGTAAGGGATATGTCTCAGTTTGTAACAACTCAAGACAAGGCTACCTTTATTTATTTTTCAATTTAAAATACCAAGACCAATCAAAATTGAACTGAATTGTTTTACACTAAACATATAAATAAAAACAGTTAGTGATTTGTTATTGTTCTTTTCTTTTTGTGGAAACATAAACAGTGTCAGTTCAGTGTATAGCAACTATAGCAAGTGTTCAGTGCATGCTTTCACAAATTAAATAAAGGTTATACTAATCACTTATTGTTCTATTTCACAAATCACTAGCAAGTTATTTTGATTGTAGTAGACCACATCCAATTATTTGGCTCCTTTGATATTCAAAATCTACTGAACCATTAAACAGTCAGACATTGAGAAAAATATATATTATATACTTTTATATTTTTCTTTATCATCATGTGTGATTTGTTTATCCTTTTGATGTTTTCAATGGCTTCCTTTTATTCACCACATCCTCCCTTACAGGTTATGGCCTGTCTACCCTCACTAAAGCCTTCATAGAACTCTCTCTCTCTGAAAACTTTGTTATTCTTTCATTGGGCTTCTGAGAAATACATAAGACATTTTCTTTAGAAGACTCTCCTGTTGACAAAGTACAATGCTTTGTAGAGTTTGTACTCATTTGAAAACAGATGCACTATTCAACAGCAAAAGGGTTTTTTGACAAGTGACCCAAAAGTCACTACACCAAACACCCAAAAAATAAAAGGGTAATGAATAAATACAAAAAGGAAGTTTAAGACTCAGAGACACTACAAATGGCCATATAAATATTAGGTGAATTAATAAAAAATAGGTCAAAATGCTGAGAGCTTGAGCAACTCCAAGCATTATGAAAGCAGAGGTAAGGAAATCTTTATCAGAGTAGACAAAGTGTCTGCATAGCATGAGAAAAATTAATATTGGGTCATTGCTGTAACTTTTTAGTAATGCCTGCATAAAATGGTTTGCAGTGGCTCATATATGCCATCTCAGAGTTGTAATGCAGGAGTATATTTCAGCCTCTACAAAGTCACTGGACGTCTGGCTTGGCATTTGATCAAACTGCATATGCTACAATATCAGATGCGCTGAAAGAGACTGCTGGAGCATTTGTTTTATCCAAAGGAGCATTACTTTCAACAACATTGAAAACCAAGGTATGGAACACTGTGATGTGAGTGTAACTAAGCATCTCCAGCTAAATACATCTACGTTATATTTTGATCCAATTGTTATCAGGTGTGTTTAATGAGCATTTACACATCTCTACCTGCCATAGAACACCTCAGGCATGTTCTGTAGCAACTTTTTGTGTTATATAAATAAATTTGACTTGCCTTGCCTTCAAAATGGCACTTTACTTAAAACCTTAACTCCGGAAACTTCATCTCTCATGCTGTTTTCGTCACCATTGACTAGCTGATTTCAACCTCTCTAAAAATGTTCCATGATCTTTTCATGTTTTTGCTTTACAAAGTGACACAAAAATAATTGGCAACTAAGTCATGGCTTTGTAGATGACTAGCAGCTCCAGTGGAAGGTTGTACTTCTTGAGTTGCCACAGGAACCACAGTCTCTGCAGGGGCTTCTTACTTAAAGTGTCTATGTGCGAGGACCATCTCCGGTCATTAAAAAGGGTGATTCCTAGGAACCGGAACTGATCCACAGCAGACACACTGCTGTTGTGGATGTTGAGGGGAGGCACTGTTGTGGGTATTCTCCTTTTTATGGAAATTTTTAGTGCCTTGCTTGATTTGCTCTTTGATACTCTGCAGAAACTGACAAAAGTATTAGAACCTCTCAGTGTTGTTCCATTCTTCCCTTATTTAGTCTTAGAGTAATGGTTTCTCAGCCTTCTGCTTGCAGCTGTGAGATAATATGTATGCCACACTGTTAAGATTATGTCTGGGACCTCATCTTTCTGGGTCTCATGAGAGTTACCTTGAAAACTGTTGTAGCTTATAAGGAGAATCTTTGCTTTGTCTAGGGAGAATGATTTGGCAGCACTACTGAGCGCATCTCCAATGCTGTAAAAAATCCTTCTCTCTTGCAAGATTAAAATAAAGCTGATTCTGAGTGACAATCATTGGTCTCTGTCTTGGTAAAAACTAATTTTTCTATACTCCGGAAATCCATCATCTCCACTGTCTGGAGCAGGTGAAGCTCCAAATGGTTGTGACCGCACCAGCTGATCAACCTTCTGTCTGTATGCAGACTTGTCATTGTCCTGGATCAGACCATTAACTGTTGTGCCAGATGTGTGTGTGTGTGGGGGGGTGCTGTCGCTGATTGTTCTTGTGCAAGAGAAGATGCTCCCCAGCCTCACTGCTTTCGGTCAGTCAGGAAGCTGGATGAACCTCTGACAGTTGGGGCCCAGCACTTTGAGCTGGGTGATCTTCTAATGGAGGACGTCTGGGCTGATGGTGTTGAAGGCAGAGCTGAAATCCACAAACTGAAGCCTGGACTAACCAGCCTGAGCCTGCTACATCCTCCTGGAGACCAGATCTGGCTCCCGAGGAATTTAGCTGGGGGAGGGGCCTATTAAACAGTATTTTTATTTAATATAATTACGTTAATACACATTTATAAAGCCTTGCAAATGAAATAACCATGTTGTTTACTAATACAAAATAAAGAATAATGTGTTAAACAGCGACATATAAGTGAGCAGTCACCAGAAAATGCTGAGTAATTATGCTCAGGTTTGCATAAACTAGCCTGTGCATTGCAGAAATCTTAGAAACTAACCTGCACTGCATAATAAACATTGTATTTAACACATATTAACTCCAGAAACCTGAAGGCAACTGTACAACTTCTCCTGAAGAGATGTGGAAATGTTTTTGAAAAAATACTATAAACATTTCCACGCTTGTTTTTTTTTTTTTTTTTTGCACAAATCTTAAATGCCGAAGTAAGGCCCAAAGTGATCGAATTTGGATGCTCTAGCCTTCACCAGCTATTCCCGCCCTTACCTTAACTTCTGTTGCATAGCAACAATGACAGCGTGAAATACAGCACAGCGAAGGACAAATGGAGCCCAAAGGTTAACCTCTCGCTTGTCTCCACTGTATACTGCACATGGTTTTTATTTACCCCTTTATATATTCCTGATGGCATATAAGCTTGTTTTCTTCTGAATATTCTTGTTTTATTATCTTTTAATTTTATTCTCACTCAATAATCAGCCATTTAAAATGTTTAAAATAACTTTTATGTTCATTGATAGAAAAAAATATTACGAAATAAATGATATTGATGACAAATACCACTTATTTTATTGGTAAAACCTTAGTTATTTCATTTAAAGATTTTTTTTCGGCACTAGTGGGCTTTATTTTTTTCAGTGTTTTTTGACAGTAGGTAGACAGGAAACAGGGGGTGTAGAGAAAAGGGGAGACATGCGGCAAATGTCGCTGGGGCCAGGACTCGGACCCGGGTCCACCACATTGTGGACCAAAGCCTCAGTACATAGGCTGCGAACTTAAAGCCCTACACAAACAGTGCTATGCCCTAGGTAAAACTTTTAACAATTCAAATACTAACATAATAACTCTCTGAACCAAGTTTAAATCAATTTATCTGTAGAGCATAAAAACAAATAAACCAAACATTAACATCAGATATAATCTGACAGTGTTTAATTTGTGTTTAACTTCCACTCACTGGTGAAACCTCGCAGGAGTATGAAAACGATGGGCCAGGAGACAGACGTCCTTCCCCGATACAGTGAGCCTCATCTTCCAGGCCAGTTGACAGTTGGCGAGCTGAGCTGGCTGTTAGCACAGTGGGAATCGACATCTCCAAACACATTAAGCAATTAACAGATATTTCAGCCTTACACAGCTTTTTTTTAAACATTGTAAAAATGATTTTGTTTCACAGAAAGCGTAATATATCCAACTTTATTCATAGCATCTCTCTGTCTCTTCTGCCATTACTACTTCTGTTTGAACAATCCACTACGACCCACAATGAATCATGGGATAGGGTGGGCCACAAGGGATACACCGGACATATCCTTTAAATCTGGGGAAAAGAAGGACACATATGTCGGTCGTATTTGGAGGACCCTTCAAATTGACGTACTTGTCCTTGGCAACTTAATTTACACGGGTCGTACTTTTTCTTGGGTGGGCCCAGATATCTGAATGGGCAGGCCCCGCCCCACAGACCCGCCCCCTTGGCATTGGTTCTGCCAGAGCCTGGGCTAACTGGTCTGAGCCTGCAACATCCTCCTGAAGCGTAGGATAACAGGCCTGACTCTGCTACGGTCTGTGCTCCCTTGGCCTCCTGCTCTTCTCTGCTTCACTTGCAGGGCTTGTGCTCTGCCAGCTTGCTGCTTCTCCCTATTACTAAAGAACCATGGCTCTCACTAAAACACTTTGTTGGGACTCACTGTAGCATGTATGCCATTCTGTAAGACACAGTTTTAACCATAATGCTCCTGTCATGTTGTTTAGAGATGTCTATTTACACCAAAGAAATCATGACAGTTTTATTGTTACAAAAATTTTAGGAAGTGCGCAAATTGTACACTCTCATGGCTGCCCCTTTTTCTATTGTGAAAATATGAAAGTTTTGAATTTGTTACTTTTTTTATGAGTTTGCTGGCACTAATGAGACATTTGAAATTGCTAAATGTTATTAGTCGAAATCTTATTCTGTTACTTCTTCTCATATCTGGTAATGTTAAAGTACACCCTGGCCCTCCAATTTGCTCTGTTGTTCAAATTCCTCAAACACCAATATTGATTTGGGTTTCGATGATTTTTGTACCCGTAAAGGCATGGGCTTCCTGCACATTAATGCTCGAAGCTTATTACCAAAGACGAACCACCTTCACGCTTGGGTGGAAAGCTCTAAGCCAAAGTTTGTTATAGTTTCTGAGACTTGGCTGCGTAGAAATGTTGATTATGCAGAGGTAAACATTCCTGGCTATGTTCTTTTCAGACAGGATGGAATGTCAAGAGGTGAAGGAGTTGGCATTTTTACGTAAGATCATTTTTAATGCTCTATTCTCTTGTCAAAGTCAATACCTAAACTCTTTGATTTATTTATATATTTATTGATCACTCTGACATAAACAACTACTGTCCATTTCTGCTACCTGTATGACCCCTTCTCTTTTCCAATGGTTATAATCAGTCTGACAGAGAGAGGTATCCCAATCCTTGTGGTTTTTAGTATAACAATGGCCAGCAGTGGGACCCTTTGTGGGATACCTTGAAATGACATTGTTGTAAATAAGCGCCGTTTAACTAAATAATCTGAACTGAAACTTTCTGCGTAGTTATGCTGCTATAGGCTAAGGCTGCTGGAGGACATAATGACCACTTTCACCCTCTTCGCTACATTCTCACACTACTCTCCAATTTTGCATTATTTGCTGTTATTTCAGATTGTAACCTTGTTCTCTCTTTTCTCTT
>JAHUTJ010051420.1:0-13867 GCA_036250325.1 Characodon lateralis
AGACAAACACCTTTTCACAGTGCAACATCGAACTGTAAGGTTGGTGGTAAAGAGTGGAGCCACTCCAAAGATGTCATCACAAAGGAGGAGTTTGAGATGATCTGCAGGTGTGTTATAACTGAGGTAATGGGGTTCCGAAAAGACATGGCAAGCCGTTTCAGTCGAGAATCAACCATGTAAAATCTATTACACAAGGTATGAAGATGGTAAATCATTTCCAACACCCTATATTCTGTTTTAATCTTTTTCTTTCTTATGGTTTTGAACATGAGAAATTATTAAGGTTTTAAAAGCAGTATTATTATGGTATGAAAATTATTACATGACTTTTGTTTTTTTATTTTTTATTTAAAACATTTTATTAGTGTTAGTCTCTGCCCAAGCCTGTCCAAACACTAACCTCTGAACCAAAATGAACTGTTGATCTCTGCCTACCTACAGGAATCCAGTGACTCTTTTCACATGGCTAACTTTGTCTTCTGTGTCCCACTTGGTGCAGCAGGTAGCAGTGATTGTGATGCAGCTTGATTTGGTCTCCTCCACCACTTTGTCCATCAGGTTCTTCGTTCCTTTGGCAAAGTTATCCCACTCGAACACGCTGACGGGACCGTTCCACACGATCTGCTTGTGCGTACAGCTTGGACCTCTCTGCTCCGCAGTCCAAATCCATCCAGCCAGCGGGAATTCCAGCAGCAACGGTTGCAGTGCCAGTGGCGGCTTTCTCATCAAATTTGTCTGCGGTCACAAAATCAACGGGTTGCGTAATCTTGACTCCGTTCATCTCAGCTTTGGCCATCAGGTCTTTGACAATACCAGCTCCCTCCTCATCGAATAGAGAGGTACCAATCTCCATGTTGTTGAGGACTTTGAGGAATGTGAAGGCCATGCCGCCACCGATGATCATCTCGTCGACCTTATCCAGCACATCCATGCCCAGTTCCCGTGAAGCTGGCTCTCCTCTGCCCCTCCCGTCCTGATGTTATGACTCTGCCGCCTCTGGCTCCCAGTCCATGGTGCCCTCCTTATCTGCTCAGCCTCAAGCTTTCTAATACAGTATTTCTCTTCTTCTTGCTCTCACACCAGTTACAGCTAAAAAAAACAAAACCATCACTTCAGTTTTATTCATATATCATAATTGATTAACATTACCCCTCTTCATTACATTTAATAACTGTAGAAAAATCATCATACACTTTTCTTTGATTATACTTGTAGTTTTCTACTTCTGAAAAAGATAAGACAGTCACAGTTAATGTATGACTCCATACAGGCCTCTTCAGTCCTCGCTTCCAGAGTGCGAAGATATACTCATTTTACTGTTTCATGACATCTTATCCATGTAATGTGATCATTATTTATTCGATACTCTAAAGATTAGGCTCTCATTTCATCATATGTGATTGTTGTAAAACATAATCATAGTGATACACTTCTGCAAAAGAAAGAAGAATTAAAACATACACCACATGGGCACCCCAGAATTCATAGGTTTAAAATGTGAACATTTACTGCTGTATATGTGATTGATCTAATTATGAGGTTTTAATTAATTTCTGCATGGATACATGGAAGGATCTCACCTCATTTTGACAGCGGTTTATTTATTCTTTCAATGCAAGTCATTATAAAGCTATTCTAGAATTCTAGAATTGGATTCAAAGGAGGTAAACCTGACACTCCAAAACCAAAACAGTCTTAGTGTTCTCCACACTGGGGTTTTTTGGATGAGACTTCTCAGCATGAGATTGACTAAGCGTTCATTAGGACAAAGGCCACTGTGGGCAGTTTCTTCAGAGGTGCTGAAGAGGACATGGACCTGCCTAGGAAACTCTGCTGTACATGCCCAAGAAAAGTATGTGAAGGCCATCATTTTAGCCAGTGCATTTCTGCACAATTTTGTGTTTGAAGAATTAACTTGGGTCTGGTGGCTGTCAGACAGAAACACAATCTTATACAGCACGTCTAACATGTCACCGTTCAACATTTGTTTAGGCAAGTCTGCTTTGAAAATAATAAGACTAATAACACTTTATTTTTGTGAGAAACTATGATTCAGCTTTTGTGTCTACCTTGTATGTTCCCTTTTGTCATCTTTTTTTCATCCATGATAGAAATTTTGTGGTTTGGGGGCATCAAAACTATGAATAAGTAGGAGTGTCTTTTACAAATAACGATTGTTTCAATCCAACAGATTTATTGACATCCAGTTGTTTATTCCTGGGATTCGGCACTAATGTTATAATTTTTTTCCCCAAATCTATTCAAGTTTTTGGCAAATCAGGCTCACTGGCCTTTGTAGCACTCACATTAGATTAAGCCACTGTATTGCATAACCACCTTGTTAGTTGTAAATGGAGGTTATAGTAAATGGCAGGATAAACATTTCATTAAAAAATGCAATGATCATCTATTATCAACTTGAACCTTTAAGAATGTCTTGTCCAACAAATATCCTAACGCACTTTAACTGGCCAGAAACGGCAGCAACACAGCAGATGAGATGATAGCCTCCCCTTTGGCTAACAATCAATATGTCTCACTCAGAAGATCTATGGGGATAATTTTACTTGCTGGGAAAGCACAGAAATACCAAAGAGTGTAGGAGGTTGGCGAGAGCCAGAAGCGTCTCTGGATCACATACACAGCAACCATTTTAAATAGGCACTTTGTATCATTCTACAGAAGCCGATTTATATGCATCTTTCCTGTGGCTGTGCATGTGTTTTCCAGTGTGTGTGCTGCAGCAGTGTGTGGATGCAGTAATGACAGTGTAGAGATGACCCTTTAACCCTGGCCCACAACCTGCTCACATGCTGACTCCCACACATCCTCTTCCATTGCTCACTTTTCATCCTCTCTATGTTGTCATATTAAATGATTTGGCATAATTTTTCACGTCTGCCTGAGTGTTAATTTAGTGTTTTCTAAATACATATCTATTTGAGGTTTTTCAGAATGACCCTGCAAGTAGCTGTCTTAATAGCTGTGTTAATACTGACCAAAAATTATTGTTATATAGTGTACATGCAATATGGCCAAATATCAGTGTTTAAGACTTTAAAACTAAATTATTTATCAGTTTTATTCTTATAATTAGCTAATTTCTAACTTTCTTGTTGAGCCACAAGGCATACCAGCATGTCAAATTCTGAGTTAAGTCGTGTGAATTGTGCTCTAAAAGTAGTTCCTTGTCTGTAATTAAAGAGGTATTATGCCTTTTTCACAAGTGAACACAATGCCCTTAGGTGTGAATTAAATATACATGCTTTGTATATTTATACATACATTATACATTATCTTATACATAATACAGTATAACAGATCCCCTTTCCGTCCTTCCTTTGCATACATTACCAGAGCTGCTTTAATATTAAAGAGCACTCAACACAAAACCATCCCTCATGAGTAAAACAGGGATTGATTATGTGGAGGCAAATGAGATGCTTAGCTGCTTCCATTTAATACATATTATACATAGCCACTCCATAGTTCACAAATTTAAAATATTCTGTTGACAGTTGTTGGGAGAAATTGGAGGGCTGGGGCCTGCCTCTGCACATCAGGGTGTCCATTGAGAGGCAGACCAGGCTCGCCATAGCAAACTTTAAAATTTCTGGGTGGGCTGCGGGTTTGTTAGGCTATTTCTTACATTTCATAAAGTAGCATTTATACTTCTAAGCTGACTTTGTTCCGTCTTTTGTTTCTGCTGCTTCAAGCCATGTCAGATTGGTTTAGTTTTTGTTTACATCTGGTTCCTTGCTTGGCAGTACCTTGGGTTCTCCCATAAATAAATCCTTCTTGTCATCTATCTACCTGTCTCCAGCCTGCTCTCTGTATTTGGGTCCTCACCTTTTACAACTCCTGACACTAATGTCCCAGAGGTGACAGCTCATGTGAGATGGGTAAAAAAGTTCAGTTCTCAGGACTGTAATGAGCTTCTAGTGAACGATTATAGAAGCCTGAATTTAACCCAGTGAGGTTGAATAAAAGTTGTTTGGGGACAGTTTCAAAAGGACATTTTGCACTTTAGTCATTAGGGCTAAGCTATACATACCTTAAAAAAACTCTTCCTGAACTGCCATCAGTAATAAACAAAGTATTTCAGTGTTAATTGATATTGCATGAACTAAACAATAAATGCAGTTATGGTTTTTCTTATGAAAGCATTATAATCAACATTGATTACCCTGACACTGATCCAATTTGGAAACAGCTTGCATATTCTACATTGAGGTTGTCTTGAGATAGTATAGGACAGACGCTTTGTGTTCTGTTAACACAAGAGTTACAGAGAGAAAGAGAGAGAGAGAGAAAGACAGAGAATTTGAGATTGAAGTCAGAGATTGGGTGCTGAGGAAGCAACTATGCAGTGAGCAAAGTCTGTAAACTCAAGGTTAAGATTTATATTAAAATATCCACCTTGCCACAGATCCAATTGCAGTCTGCTGTTATTTGAAATTCAGACTGGCAATTTATTTTTGAGGTTGAAATCAAGGTCCTGCCAAGGTTGGACAAAGGGTCCGTTTCAGCATCATTTTAATACAACTGCAAGAGTATCAAGAAGAGTTTTGGCACTCATGCTGAGGGAGATCAGCTGCCTCAGGTAGAGGTTTTCTGAGACCATATTTTCAAGTGTTTTCATGCCTTACAAGTTTACTCTTGTCCTGGTCTCTTATGAAGCACCTTAAGACATCACCTATACAATGGAATGAAGCACATTTTAAGAACATCATGTTTTTCTTAGTAAATATATATTGCATGGGGCTATTGGCATGAAAATCACAAGAAGTTGGTAACAGCCAAAGTAATCCTCACATACAAAATATGAATTAACTGTGACAAAGTCGAAAGACAGAACCAATAGGTATTAAATTAAGCAAATACGTTGTAAAAAGGCATAAAAGACAGACATTGCATTGCTTACAGAAATATTGAATTCAATTGAATTTATTTGGTGATAGCACACAACTAAATGCAAAATTAGCATGTCATGACTACAGTCAAGTAAGGTTGATGAAAACACAAAAAACCCAAGAGCTTTTTTCCATTTCCATACTGTTTTCCATGAAAACAATACCTAATGAACTCAATTGTCTTCATGAATTGCAGCTGCATAAAGCTCCACTGCGGAAGAAAAAGCATGTTGATGATTGTTTTAAGGCTTGGTGAAATACATTTGGTAAAGCCGATGAAATTACTGAGAGAATGGGCAGGTCAAAAAAACTGAACTCTATAGATGTGACATTCATCATATTATGAGGACTAATGGAATACCATGCCAACAATGATGTTTGGAGAGGAGAACATAATGCAGTGGGGCTGTTTTTCAGCTTATGGTACCAGAAGACCTCATATAGTTGAACAAAAGATGAATGGAGAAATGTACAGAGATATTCTAGATAATAATCTGAAAATGAAACATGGGGGGATTTTCCAGTACGACGATGATCCCAAACACACAGCCAAGGAAACACTACTAGTTGAGACTTCACCAGACTTGAATATATTAAAAAATGACATAACTCATGATTGGAGTGCATAGAAGAAGACCGCTGGACATTCAAGATTTGAAGACATGGGTAGAAGAATGGGTCAAATCATACCTGATGACTGAATGAGCTTAGTTTGTCCATTAACGAGACATTCTAATGTTGTTATTACCAAGAAAGGCTGTTCTACTAAGTAATAAATAATACATTTCCGTAAGCATGGTTGAAACTTAATCCTTCTGTCGTTCAATTTCATCACTGTCATTTGGTGTAAGTTTCAGGACAAAAGTGCAGACAGGAACTCGGGAGCAGCATGATAAATATAATGATTTAATGACAACAATAAGGCAAACTGAATAGGCACAGGACACAGAGCATTGGCAGAGAAATGAGGTGAAGGAGTATGACGCAGTATCACGGAAAATTCCAACAGTAAACAGTGAGAAGTCAGGGGATTAAATACTGAGGTAGAGAAGGAAGATGGGCTAATCAGAGGAAATGTGAAGCAGCAGAGGTAGAAAGAAAGCAGGGAAGTTGAGAGAGGGAGACTAACATAAGTTGAGCAGAACCTAATGAATAATCAAACCCTGGGAAAAGTCAAACAGAGAAATAACAGAAACGATCCCAAAGCACAAAGAAGAGAACATGAGAATAAGCTAGAATACACAGGAAACAGAACACAAGAAATAGGCAAGAAACTGAAGTTTAAGGAATGAACTGATATGGCAACACCTTAAAAAAACATAAACAAAAGGGCAGTGGTGAAAACACAAACACAAATGAAAATCAAACCCTAACACCCATGAATCATGGCCATCTTTACATGTGAGTTACTGTCATATTCACGGTGGTTTGGGTGCAGGCTGCTTGCAGGCTGTGTTTTTGTGTGCTGTGTTCTTTCTGTGCAGGGTGTGACTGGCAGGTGCTGCTGCACAGGTGTTGCTCATCTGAGAGCAATCAGCTGGGCTACTTATGGAATGGAAACCCAGAAGGAGGCGTCAGCTCGTTTTCTCATGTGGTAACAGCTAGACCTCTGCTTCTCTGCAGTCTTGCTTCCAAGCAGTTTCTCTGATCTCCTTGTTTTTCTCCCCCTGCCTTGTAGATCACCCTTCGCTGAAGGAAATCGTGGAACCTTTCTAGTCTCTGTTTTGACTTGTGTCATGTTCAGAGGAGTTTGGGAACTCCAGCCTCGACACCTCAGCCCTGAGCCTCCTCTGTGCTTCCAACTCCAAGCCCAGCTTCTAAGGAGCCACCTGAGAACCACACATTACCCTTCCTGTCCACCCTCCAACCTTAAAACGCTCCAACCATAGGTGAGTTTCCTGGAAGAGAGGAAACTAAGCACTTCATCCTCTGAAAACTGTTCACAGCCTTTCAGCCTCAAGCCACCGTGGTGAACGACTTATTTCCCCCCGGTCTTGCCAAGAACCCCACCCCTGTAGCATCTAAAGAACACATTCACCTTTTCTCCGTTTTCACCCAGAGTGTTTACCAGCTTCTGTCTTTCTCCTTCTGAGAGACCCCGCGTTCGTCCGCCAGCTCCAGCCCTGGTTCCAGTCCAACCTTTATCCGTGTTTCTAAATAAACTGGTAAAACACTGTCTTTGTCCTCGTGGTTGTGTATCTCAGAGTCTAAGAAAACCCCATTATGACAGAATGAGCTGACCAAATGGACTCTAATACACAATTTCGAGGAGCTATTTCCCATCAGGGAGTTCTGTTAGGTCAACACGATACTATGCTAAGATCATTAGCCCAACAGCAAAGTCAGATCCAACAATCTGTCAGCACTATGAGTCACCAGTTTCAAGAATATATATCCAGGCTTCCTGCACCGCAAATTAATCCTGTTTCTTCTCCTCTAGCCCCAGCTCAAGTCGTGTCTACTCCTGCCCAGGTTAGTTATCCCGTCCGAGAAATTATTCCTCCTCCTCCCAAACCTTTTACAGGTGATCTTGAAAAAAGTAAGGGTTTTCTCCTACAATATACCGTGATTTTTCACCGGTCACCTCAGTCTTTCCCCAATGATGTATCTAAGATTTCTTATATTATCGGGTTACTCGGGGATCAGGCCTTAAGGTGGGCAGAGGCCATTATAAATGAATCCTCAATTCCCTATTACTCGTTTCAGGAGTTCATCAGTTTGTTTAGACTAACCTTTCTTCCGAATCAACATTGTGATGAGGCAGCTAAAAAAGTATGAACACTTAAACAGGGTCCTAGATCTGTGGCCGTTATGGCAGTTGAGTTCCGAACTTTACCTGCAAAATCTGGCTGGAATCCTTCGGCCTTGAAGTGTGCTTTCTTAAATTGGCTAAATGAAGATTTAAAAGATAAACTCACATTGATGAAACTGAGTCTTTAGAGAGTCTCATTAGCCTTGCTATTCGCATTGATAACCATATCTGTGAGAGAACTAGAGTCATGGATTTTTCTTCCTTTAAAGATCCTGAGAATCAAGCGCCCACCAAACCTGAGAATTTTGAGTCATCCGTTGAACCCAAGCAAATAGGGAGAACTCGCCTCACTCCTGACGAAAGAGAGAGAAGATTTAGAGCAGGACAGTGCCTGTATTGTGGTTCCACAGGCCATTTTTGTCTAAAATGCCCAGTTCGCCCAAAAGAGTCAACCCGCCATTGATCAAGGGAGTGCTGGTGGACACGATTCAACAAACTAACTACCCCTATTTCCTGCTTCAAACCACTCTATGTAGCAAAGACAAACAAATTCCTTTGATGTCTCTCATTGATTCAGGTTCAGAACAGTATCTAATTAGTTCCGATCTGGTAAAGAAATTTAACCTTCCTGTCTGTAATCTTGAACCTCTTATAAATGTCATTGCTCTAGATGGCAAATCTTTAAATTGTGTCTGACAGAAGACTCAGCCACTGGAATTAGTTACATCGGGTAACCACCACAAAACCATTTCTTTCTTGCTGTTCCGCACTAAAGAAACCCCGAAACCCCGGTTGTTTTAGGTCACCCTTGGCTTAAGAATCATAACCCACATATAAACTGGAAAGAATCTCGCATAGAGTCCTGGAGCATCAAGTGTCATGCTACTTGTCATCGTTCTGCAGTCACTACTTCCTCCCCTCTGGCCGATGCCCTTACACCACCAGATTTAACAAACGTTCCAGCTGAGTATCACGACCTAGAGAAAGTATTTAGCAAAGATCTAGCTCTTTCTCTACCGCCCCATCGCCCATATGACTGTGCGATAGATCTAGTTCCTGGTCCTCCACTACCAGCAAGTTGGCTTTTTCGCCTGTGAGGTCCAGAGCAGGAGTCCATGGAGAAATACATAAACGACTCACTTAAAACTGGCATAATTCGGGCATCTTCTTCCCCTATGGGGGCAGGATTTTTCTTTGTGTCTAAAAACGACGGATCTCTAAGACCTTGTATCAATTAAAGAGCCCTTAAAGACATCACGATCAAGAATAAGTATTCCCTTCTTTTGCTCACTTCAGCGTTCGAGGGTGTCCAGGATGCCACCATATTCACAAAACTAGACCTGCGGAACGCATACCACCTAGTTTGACTAAGGGAAGGAGATGATTGGAAAACAGCTTTCAAGACACCTATTGGTTATTTTGAGTATCTGGTTATGCCTTTTGGTTTGACTAATGTCCCAGCTGTTTTTCAGGTCCTGGTGAATGAGGTCCTCAGGGACTTCATCAATGTTTTTGTTTTTGTCTACCTGGATGACATCCTTATTTTTTCTAAGGACTCTACTGAAGATCCCAGACTGTTCGAGCTCTTTTACAAAGACTCTTAGAGAATCGCTTATTTGTCAAAGCTGAGAAATGTAAATTCATGTTCCCTCTGTGACTTTCTTAGGCTTCATTTTTGAGGGTGGACTGGTGAAGCCAGACCCAAGTAAGACCTCTGCTGTTGTGGACTGGACTATTCCCATGGATCGTAAACAGCTGCAATGGTTCCTGGGATTTTCAAATTTTTACCGTTGTTTAATTCGTGCCTACAGTCTCCTTGCTTCTCCCCTCACAGCTCTCACCTCGAGTAACCAACCTTTCATCTGGTCTCCTGAAAGCGACAAGCCATTCAATGACATAAAGCAACATTTTTCCACTGTTCTTGTGTTAAAACATCCAGATCCCAAGGAGTCCCAGTTTATTGTGGAGGTGGATGCCTCGGACACTGGGGTGGAAGCAGTACTTTTGCAGTGATCACCCACGGATGGTAAGCCCCACCCCTGTGCATTCTTCTCTAAACATTTTTCTGCCGCAGAGAGGAACTACGACGTGGGAGATCATGACCTTTTGGCCATGAAGATGGCCTTAGAAGAATGGAGATACTGGTTAGAGGGGACCTCTCAACCCATTGTAATATGGACCGATCACGAGAATCTAGAATACATAAAAAAGTCTAAGCGACTTAACCCACGACAGTCTTGTTGGTCATTGTTTTTCTCCAGGTTTAACTTCACTATTACTTACCGCCCAGGTTCCAAGAATGTCAAGCCTGATGCCTCGTCCACACAGTTTTCTCCAACCGAAGATGACTCAGAACCTGACCCAATCATCGGCCCGTCCTGTGTTGTGGGGGCTGTAACATGGGACTTGGAGGATCAGGTTAGAAATGCCCAACAAGGTGAGCATGATCCAGGTCCCTGGGGTCATCTTTATGTCCCCACTATTGTCAGATCTCAGGTCATCAAGTGGGGTCATTCTTCAAGGTTTTCAGTGCATTCTGGTTCAAGTCGCACTATAGCCCTTATTCGCAGATACTTCTGGTGGCCAACTCTTAACCAGAATGTTGTCAGTTTTGTTTCTGCCTCCACTACCTGTGCCAGAAATAAACCTTTCTACAAGCCCCCTGCTGGCTTACTTCAGCCCTTAACAGTCCCAAGTCATCTCTGGTCACATATTGCTTTAGACTTTGTCCCTGGCCACACTCCTTCTAGAAACAAGACTGTTATCATGTCTATCATAGATCGTTTTTCCAAGGCCTGTCACCTTCTAGCATTAACCAGACTACCCTCAGCAGCTGAGACCGCTAGGTTATTGATTAACCACGTCTTCTGTCTTCATGTGTTACCTACTGAGATAATCTCGGACAGAGGTCCCCAGTTTATCTCGCAAGTTTCTGTTCAGCCTTGGGAGCTAAGTCCCGGATTTCCTCCCCAAACTAATGGACAGTCTGAGAGGTTAAATTACGAGCTTGAGAACACCCTCAGTTGTCTTTGCAACCTCAACTCCACTTCCTGGAGTAAGCATCTGCCCTGGGTTGAGTATGCTCATAACAGTCATGTCTCTGCAGCCATCGGTTTATCGCCCTTTGAGGCCTCTGTGGTTACCAACCCACTCTCTTGCCTGCTACTTTCCGTGACCAGATTCTCCCCTCTGTCAGAACTCATTTGCAATAACTGCAGGAGACTTTGGAACCAGACTAAGTCTGCTCTTCAGCGCACCTCTGCACAAAACAAATGCTATACGGAGAGAAAGAGGACACCCGCTCCGGTCTATGCCCCAGGTCAAGAGGTGTGGCTGTCCTCCCAAAATTTTCCTTTAAAGGCCTACCCCAAAAAACTTGCACCTCGTTTTTTGGGCCCCTTTAAGATTGAGTCTGTCATTAGTCCTTCCACTACTGGCTCATTATCGAGTACATCCCACTTTTCATGTCTCCCAAATCAAGCCTGCTGTCTCCAGTCCATCCCGGTCTTGCCAAGAAACCCACCCCTGTAAGTCAGCATCTAAAGAACACATTCACATTTTCTCCGTTTCCACCCAGAGTGTTTACCAGCTTCTGTTTTTCTCCTTCAGAGAGACCCGTCCGCCAGCTCCAGTCCTGGTTCCAGTCCAACCTTTATCTGTGTTTCTAAATAAACTGTTAAAACACTGTCTTTGTCCTCGTGGTTGTGTAGTCTAAGAAAACCCCATTATGACAGTCACTTGGTTGTGATCATGCTGTATGTATCATCTTGTAAATGGTCTATATATTTATTGAGAAAAATTACGTGCAATACTTATTTCCCCCGCTGTAGTTAAAACTATAAACTCTTTTAAATGGGATTCAGCTAGTTTATATTTTAGAAAAAAAAATGTTCCCTTTCTGACAAGGTGCAGCCATAATTGGCCACAGTCTGTCTTTGTTGTCCATATTTTGTCCCAGAACAAGCATCCAAGACTTCTTGTTTCAGCCCTGAGTTTGGAAGACATCTTGTCCTCAATCTCATTTTCATAAATTCACCCTACCCCATTACTTAGATGTTAAATTCAAAGTGCTTGAATCAGTAACAGTTTGATTCATGCTGACTTCTCTTCCAACCAACATCGCATCAGCAGATGATTTCACTGATTTGCATAATGGAAGTCAGGCAGGAGGTGCTTGTCATGTAAAATCAGCTATTTAGAGATCAGGTGCTGAAACCTGCATGTTTTGTCAGGCTTATGGGGGAAGGACAGATGCTTATGTCTGCAGTAGTGCACCAGACTCTGCTATGCCTGAAATATAGAACGCTGGGTGTTGACAAAGTGTCTGTGGGAGTCCCGCTGGTGCTGGAATGGCTGACCATATGGTTCATCCTGCGATGCGATTTGATGTGTCTGCAGCCCATGCAGATGAAGAAATTGATTTATTTACACAAGACAAGCAGCCATTATAATGCACAGCTTACTGTGAGTGCTAATGCATATCTGAAAACCATAATTCCACAAGACTTGTGTGGCTGTGGATTGTGATAAATATGCAGATAAATATCTAAGACTCCATATGTGTTCAAGCTGCACCCGAGGAGCCCCAGAGGAGCAGAGTGCTGAGCAGGCACATGCAGGCGTGGAGAAAAGAAAGAGACAGATGGAATAAGGAGCATGGAGATAGTTTGTAATAACGTCCCTATTGTTTAGAAAAGAGGCAACGTCTTCCTACTGTCTTAATAAACCAGACAGTGAGACAACAGCTGTCATATACAAAGTACAACACCATTTAACCGTCCCATCTGCATATAGAGTTGAAACCAGATATTTACATACACTATAAAATGACACTTAACAGGTTTTTCTCATTGTCTGACAATAAATCTGAATAAATGTTTCTGGTTTTACAACAGTTAGGATCACCACACTTATTTTTATTTGGTAAATGCCAAAAATAAAACTAAAAAATTTTCTCTTCAAATTCAGAGGTTTCCATATACTTTCTTAGCATTTGGAAGAACTGCCTTCAAAATGAATGATTTGGTGTTCAACATTTTGGGTATTAATCCACAAGCTTCTCACAATAGTTTGCTGGAGTTTTGGCCCACTCCTTACAGAACTGGTGTAATGAGTCAGGTTTGTGCTCACACACGGTTTCTGTCCTTCCTTCATGATCTCAGCCCCATAGGAAACATGAAGGAAGGACAGTTTCTGTCCTTCCTTCATGTTTCCTATGGGGCTGAGATCATGGCTTTGTGATGGCTACTCAAAACATTGACTTTATTGTCCCTAAACCACTTTGTAACTAATTTGGCGGTATGATCTGGATTTGGAAACATATATGTGCCTACACTTTAGCTTTCTGGCTGATGTTTCATCAGTATTTTGATTGTACTTTTTTCTATCAGCTATTTTGTGAAATGCACTAATCCCTCCTACAGCAAAACAGTCATACTATGATGCAGCCACCCCTGTGCCTCAGAGTTGGGATGGCTTTCTAGGCTTGCTAGCTTCCACCTATTTCATCCAAATGTAACTATGGTAAATATGACCAAAGGCTTGCATTTTAGTTTTATCATACCATAAGGACATGTCTCCTTAGGATCTGTTAAGACACTCACT
The DNA here is from genome assembly GCA_036250325.1 of Characodon lateralis. Classification (NCBI taxonomy): domain Eukaryota; kingdom Metazoa; phylum Chordata; class Actinopteri; order Cyprinodontiformes; family Goodeidae; genus Characodon; species Characodon lateralis. The sequence goes on from JAHUTJ010051420.1 coordinate 13,270, forward strand.
GAGTGCATCTGCAAACTGTAACCAGACCTTTTATGTTGGTTTTGGGCTTTTCAGCTCATGTCTGTACAGGACTAATTTCTCTTTAGATAATGACACTCTCTTATCAGCTTCAAGTAGCATCTTCATAAGGCCTTTTCCTTTAGTCCTCAGGTTGATTTGAACTTTCACCCCAAATGTTCATCCTGGACGGTTTGATGGCTGGAAATTCCCATTCTGATTATAATTCAGTTTCAATTCAGTTCAATTCAATTTATTTATATAGCGTCAATTCACAACGCATGTTGTCTCAAGGCACTTTACAAAAGTCAGGTACATACATTCCAATTAATCCTAATTGTTGAACACTCCAGTCAGATTCAGTTATTTATTCAAATTGGATAAAAAGTTTTTCTGTCTAAGGAAACCCAGCAGATTGCATCAAGTCAGTGACTTGCAGCATTCCCTCCTCCCAGATGAGCATGTAGAGACAGTGGACAGTCACTGTCGTTGACTTTGCAGCAATCCCTCATACTGAGCATGCATGTAGCGACAGTGGAGAGGAAAAACTCCCTTTTAACAGGAAGAAACCTCCAGCAGAACCAGGCTCAGTGTGAGCGGC
>JAHUTJ010051421.1:0-13860 GCA_036250325.1 Characodon lateralis
TTTTTTGCAATCTCAAACTGTATCCTGCTAAGGATAAAGTGTGAAATATGATTTTTTTCCCTCTACTTACCTAATGTGGCCTCTTTTCTCATCTAGCAAGGGCAGCGCCTGTGAGTGGGCAGCAAAGACCCGTCCCCCCCTTATCTTGTGTCATGATGTATGTTTGGATGGGTTGTACTGGAATTCTAATTTCCCCTCGGGGATCAATAAAGTATCTTTGAATTGAATTGAATTGAATTGGTTTGGCCCAAACTCAAAAGCATTTAAACAAGCACCAATGTACTGTATGTAAGTGTATGTAAAAAATATGAGATGAATCAGAACATTTTTGCTTTGAAGACATTTTGGGTGCGAAAGATCTTGTAAGAAATTAAAGAATTGTACTAATTAAAGAATTTACCATCATAGGCTCAGACTGCAGTGACAATTATTTATTAACCAAGAAGTTCACTCTTCTATTAACTCATCACACCTTTAATATCCAGACTTCCAAGCTGACCTTGGAAGTCTCTGGAAATTAAAGGTCTTTGCACATAAAACAAGTTCATGTGAAAAATAAAAGCTGTCAGATATATATTCAGTAGGTTTTAGTACAGGTCACAAATGAATAATCAGTCGTGTCTGACTCTTGTTTCTATGACGTGACTTTTCCTTTCATAATGTATCATTTTGTTCCATTTTTTTCTTCTAGTGTGCATTTAGATTGATATGGTACTTTATGAGCAAGGGAGTTTCTTGTAAACATCCAATACATACTGGTCCGCAAAAGTGAGCCTAATCCTTACTTTTTGATAGGAAGATCAAATGTAATAATTGCATGGTTGTGTATATCTCTGCCATTTACAAAACTTACCTTACACATGCTTCTATCTGGCAGTAGGATGTAGTTGTAAAGTTGACATAAGCTAACGCTAGTTGACTAGCATGTCTTTTTTGTTGTTTGTTTATGTATGTGTAACAGGCACAGTTACAAAACGTTTCCAAATGGGTAGTTGTCTCCTTAAGGAGTGCCCTGGCTAATGTAGCTGAAACCATCTTCACAAACCCTAAATGTGTTGTACATATTGTTTAAGATTATTTAGCAGTGTATCATTCCATTAAAATGCAGCTTTATTTTTTCCAAATAGCTGCACATTAACAATAAAAACTAAAACATAATTTGCAATGTGACCACTGATATGTTTCACTGAAACCTTTACAAACCATATCATTTTCAGGCCCTGTGACTCTGTAGATCATTCAGAACATTTAAGTGACCCATTTTTTATCATTTAGTAAACTCACAATATGTGCTCTGGTGAAATAAATTATGGATGTTTCCTATTATATTTATGCCATTCGATAGGCATGGGGATAAGACCTGGGCCCGTATTCACAGAGAATCCTTAGACCAAAAAGTAGCTCCTACTGATGTCATTTTAAGAAAAACCTTAGAATTCTTTGCATTATAAGATTTCTCTTAGAATTTTACCGTGGGAAGATAAGTTATTCACAGAGCACCATAGGCCTTAAGAGAGCCCTTAAGGTTAAAAAAAGGAGTAAGGAGGACTTTTACTGAGCCTAAGAGTGTCTTAAGAGCAGAATATAGCAAAAAGACAGAGAGAAAGGAGAGATATTCTTCATACAATGAACAACAGTGAGTTGATAAAACACTACCTACTTGATCTTACAGGGATGATGTTTGTGGTTGACTTCATCAGGAATGAGCTCGTAGTAACTCCGTAACACCTAAGATGAAGGTCATAAGATAAACTTTATCATCCACTTAGGGGGAAATTAAATAGTTTCAACAGCAGGATAGGTTAAAGGTGCAACTTTACGAAGGTTGTTTTAAAATTACCTCCGTGGATAATAAGTAAATAATCACTAAAACTGTATGAATGCTTTCAAAAATAAACATCTGGGGAAAAAAAAGAAAAGTCTAAAAGTATATATAAATAAATACACTCTAGATAAGGCACAATAATATAAACACTAAATGTGTAAATGAGGCAAATAAGTATTTGCCACAATGTACATGATGATGTCAGTAGCCTAAGCCTAAATGGTCATCTACACCCTTGTGTCTGCGAAGAAGTTTTCTGGTGTCCTGCAATCTCCTCTCTAGTTTATGATTTCAGCAGGTACCGGTTCTCACATTCCAGGCTGGTGCTTAAAACCAGAAGGAACAATGCATTGATCTGTTCAGCAATGTGCACCCAAGTCTGCCTCTTTGTTTGCACAGTGATCATGGGACCAAATTTACCTTTCCACACTCCTCTATTCCCCTCCACCAGCTATGCCAACAGCAGGCTCTGTGCAAAAGAGCGAAAAAACAAGTTAAATTGAAAGCTGTCTTTCTGTAGCATAAACTGGTCTAGAATCTTAAATTGTCACAATATTGTAGATTCAGCTGCTGGCTGTGACAAACCAGCCCCTCCATCTACCAGGTAACATCATCTGCAGGGAGTTAAAAGCAGTAGAGAGGAGGAAGGACTGATACTGTAAACTCTAATTCTGTTTGTTCCTATTTACAGAGAACAGGGACTGGTAACCAACCTAAATAGACGAGTGGCAAACCATTCATATCATAATTAAAAACAGACAAGACACAGGTTTGCTACACACCTTGTAGGGGTTAAACTGCAGTAGAAGGTCTCTTGTCAGATGAGACCGAAATTTAACTTTTTAGCCTACATGCAAAACTTTGTGTGTGGTTGAAAACTAACACGAGACATCACCCTGAACACACCATTCTCACACCGCTATCGCTCAGTATCAGTATGGTGGTGGCTGTATCATGTTTTTGGGATGCTTTTCTTAAGCAGGAAAGTTCCTTAAAGTTAATGGAAAGAAGTTGGAGCGAAAAGCAGGGCCATTATAGAGGAAAACCTTTTAAGAAGTTGAAAAAGATTTGGGTGGATGTTCATCTCTCAGCAGAGCAATGACAATAAACATACCGTCAGAGCTACAATGAAATGATTTAGGTCAGCCTTTCTCAACTAGTGTCACAAACCTTTCTCTGGCAAAAATTGTAAAAAATAATCTATAAAGTCTCGTCACATTCCTTACAGTATGTGGCAAAGATGCTCTGTGAGGTTATTTAACATCCATCGTTTCACATCATAGTAGAATACACAGAAAGATTGTTTACCTATGCCAATTAAGTATACACACATAAATGAGCTATTGAGTGTAAAATTGTAATTACTTATTACTCTGATTACTATAGCAGCCCTAATAATATTGCTTGAAGAAGTGCACTGAATTACATAAACTGACCTTTTGACTTGGCCCTTGGCTTGTGAGTAACAAATCACGGTGGGTCCCAAATGTTGACCAGTTGAGTACCACTCCTTTAGATCAAACACTCTTCATGTATTAGAATGGTTTAGTCTTTGTCCAGACCTAAATCCAATTGAGGATTTGTGGCAAAACCTGAAAACGAATGTCCACAGATGATTTCCATCCAATCTGACTGAGTTTGAGCTATTTTACAAAGAAGAATGGGCAAATCCTTCTGTCCATAGCTGTGCAAAGCTGGTAGAGATGTTACCAAAGCTAATGCTGTGAAAGGTGGTTAGACAAAGTAATGACTCAAAAGACTGAACACAAAAGCATGCAACACTTTGCAATTTTTTATTATCATATATTTATTCATATTTTTATCATCTTCACAATTAAACATAGCTTAAAGTTAGTCTACAATCAGATAATTAAATGAATGAATTCATGTTTGTGGCTGCAATGTGACAAATTGTGAACCAGTTCATAGGGTGTGAATACTTTTTTTAACACACTTAGGGATTTGCTGAGCTTATGAAATTATGTAAAGCCACAGTTCCAAAGTGTGGTAATAATTAATTTGAGTGATTAGTTACTTGCTTCACTTAAAAAAAATAAACTGTTCAGTGAGAACAAAAATACCAAAGCCCAGATGAAAAACATTGAATGCATTCATACTATAAATAACATCAAACTCAGAAATGCAAAGATGCTGACTGAAGAATACAGATGCATACATCAAACAAAATTAGGTGGCGTGTGTGTCAAAGATTACTGGCTGTATTATGGGATGAATAGTAAAGGAATCCAGACCCCCCAATAAATGCTTCTTTTGATTGCTTTAATCTTCCTTGAGATTAAATGGGCTATATCATGAGTGCTTCTGGCAATGTGCCCCATCGGAACAGCCCCATCCTTTAACAATCTGCTCGATCACATTACAGTTAATTAAATATTGGCAAATTTTACCCAACCACAGACGGACCATTAAAGTTTACACACTAGCCAGATTTATGATTTTTCATGTCTCTTTTATTTCCTATGCCTGTCGCCTTTTCTGTACTTAAAGTGGATGATGATAAACACCTCAGCCTTTCATTTCTCTTGCCTGAACATTTCACCACCTTCTTCCCCCTCTGCTTCTGGTAATTTTTTTTTTCTTCCCACGGATTTTTCATTCCAATGAAGTTTGACAGTTCCAATGAAAGAGTGTGCTGTGGTGAGTGCTCCCCATTTTCCTCAGTTTGAACGCAACCTTCAGTATCTAAAAACATGTCAAACAAAGGGGAAATGACAGGGATGAGAACGCAACATGAAATTACACTTTGTGTTAGTCTCTTCCACAGATCCCTCAGGTTTCACTACAGGGCACTGGTAGAGAAGAAGACATGGATAGACAGATGGCCACTTGGGTATAGTTAGAAGGTTACTTAATACTCATGCATTTGCCTTACAGACCAGTGGAGGAGTGAAGACACAATATCATCTCCAACAGCTTACAAGACACCCTTTTTGATATCATATTTAGGTTTAATTCAGAGACAGCTGCAAGTTAAATAGGCAAATCTTTGCCATGAGGTCAAAGACTTTGATTAAATGCTGCAGACAAAATCAAATCAAACATTCAATGCAGCATGGTTAAATGACTCTCTGAGCTTCTAAGCCAAGAAAGGAACTGACCTAAAGTACTTGACTGCGTTTTTTTCTATCTGAAAACCTATTATCAGAGTGAAATAAGATCATGGGATTTTAAGGCACCACCATCTTTCTCATCAAGTGTCGACTGGTTCACAAACAATGTCTAGCTGCTGCCACCATGTGACTTTGTCTAGTGAATTAAGTACAAGCTATTATTATGAACCCCAGATATGAAGACAGACACTCTCCATGTAGTATCTATGAGTATCTATGAGACTCCTAATTTGAAATAGGCACCCCCTTTTTCTTCCCAAATTTCCAAAGTCTCATCTTGTCCTCAACTCAGTATTTTGCTCCATCTCTTGTTTTGTCACATCAGTACCCGTTTGAAAGGTGTCCCTTAACCAGTCTGTCAGATTACTGACTTAATTACTTACTTAATTGATGTCGGATCAAACTCAAGAAATCAAAGCACTTAAATGACTCATTTTTTTCTAAATAGTTGAGTTTATTTTTAATGGATTTCCAGATCTCAAACTTAAAGTTTCTGCTGTTTTAACTGAACTTCAAGGGCTCAGCTGTGTGAAAAGTTGCATCATTTAAAGCAGCAACCTGTTTAAAATGCTACATATAATGCTACAAATTTACACCCAGATGCTAAAAGTATATATGTGCTTGTCAAAAAGAAGGTGGTATAATTTTCTGGGATGAATGGAAGTGTGTTGCATCTATAAAACTTGCATCTAAAGAATGCTTCAGTTTGGCTCATTTTAAACACTGTCAACAGTTAAAAAAAAGCATCTTACAACCCTGTCAGACATCATCCCAAACAGCCTGGGCAGTCTGGGTTTCATGTTTAACCTTGAATTTCTTTCAACAAATTCTAACGTTAACATCTTTTTAATGTCCATTACAAGGTATGTGGAAAATTACCCTCAACAATAACATTGAAAGTCGGACTTGCAGTTAAGTTTAAAAGTTTAAAAACACTCATCATGGACATGAATGTTATATTAATTTTGAAATATTAATAATTCACTTTCACTGTTCCTTTTTAGGATGGACTTACGATGAAACAAAAATCTTCAATGAATGCAATGCGTTTTTAAAAACCCTGTTATCATGTTTGCTTAGGGTAATGAACACTCAGTTGTGTCTAGGTTTTCGAACCTTCAAGCTGCTGATTTGAGAGTAGTTTTCATTACTCTACCCATTTGTGCTGTTGGAGTCATCCATTTTGGTCGCACAGTTGAACATGCGCAGCTCAACAGAGATCGCTGCTCTGACGTCACCCGGGATTGTAAAACCCGCAGGAAGTAAAGTTTCGTTGCCATTTGCAGCGTGTCTCATGGGACGACGCAACGAAGGCGCACATCTGGAGAGACAAAAGCTCGCAGGCGAAGTTTTGCTCCACAAGGCCATTCCTGGAAGAGCTTGAAAGCTGGAAATCTGTCTGATACAAGAAGGTCAGAAGATTCATAAATGCACGATCGAAGACCACTCCAACACCGCAGGTGAAAAACCTACCGAGGTTTTATTTCCAAGGAGATGAGTTTCCTCCTTGTTGATTCAGTCGACTAAACTGTTCTTCATATTTTCCCTCCTGGACGGATGAGAAGTTTACCGTTTTTTTTTCTTGAGTTGATCACGGACGCGTGATCCCCCTCCCTCGTTTTTCTTCAGACCTGACCCAACCGGTGGAGAAAAGAAATCAACATCAAATTAGTTTCGTTCTTTTTATATTAAACTGGATAGGTGCATTTAGAAGTCTGGGCAGGTGAGGCACAGTTAAGGTGATTTTAAATCACCAGTAATTAATCTAAGGTATCAACTTGTTGCATGCAGTATTGACTTAAGTGTTTCATGCTGAGCTGTGTTTTGATTTGCTGCGCAAGCACTGCTGAATCGTGCGTGTTCATGTTTTGTCCGGCTGATCCCAAATCAGCCAGGAGTTAGAAGTTGAACTCTTAAAAGTTTTTCATTCAAAGCAACTGCGGTCTGGGCCTCGCCTGACCACTCCTTGGTTCCAGTTTTATTGCTGGAGTTTTTCCACTGAGTTCCCGCCTCAGAGTTTTATGACTCTTTGTTCGAGATTTGGGGCAATCAGCTGCTAGAGGCTAAAAGGGGCGTGGCCTCACCGTTTTAACAGCTGATCGCTGCAATTGAGACATCAGCAGCAGGAGGACTTCTCTTTCCGTTTAACCCAAATTGCACATTTTGTCCATAAAACTGCTGGTTTGATCTTCATAGACACAAAATGAGCATATATTTTTATTGTATTATTATTGTTAGGTAGTCATTTTTATTCCCTTTGTGTAGAATAGTGCTTGTTAGTTAGGTGAAGGTTTTTGGACAAGGATAATGGTATATCAGGATTATTTGGCTTCAATAAATCTTCATATAAATTATTTTGTGCAAGAGTGATTTATCTGTCAAAACAAGGTCGAAGTTCCCCCACCTTTGGTGAAGCAGTTGAATAAACAATGACATATTGTGGTTTTGGTTAATAATTTTTCAATTATTAATGATGAATAGCAAATTGTAATTATTAAAGAGCTTTGAGCCCATAATCACAACACCAGAGGACATCTCTGATTTCTATTTGTAAGTAATGATTTTTGGTTAAGAAATAAAAAAAAATTCAAATTATGATTTTAAATTATAATTCTTGATAAATATTAATTAATCAATAATCATAATCCTTACAGTGCACTGCTAGTACAATTGCCAGCAAAACAGCCCCACAGCATGATGGTGACCCCATGCTTGGCAGTTGGTGCAGTTTTTTATGGTCTGGAAGCCTGCCTATGTTTTTCTTGTCATTGATGCCAAATACCTTAATATCTTTCTTGTTTCACTGGAAAACTTACCTTCTGAAGGCATTTGGATTGTACACGTGGGCAGCTGCAAATTTAGGTCAAGACTGAAGGTGCTGATGTTGGAACAGGGCCTTCTTTCTTCTTCTACACCCTCTATCTATTACAGTCTATTGCAATGTTAAACTGAATTTACTGTGGACAGTGTTCAAATGGTTAAATAAATCTAACTGTGTTCTAGCATCTTCCAGTATATGATTGACTTAAACCTTGGTGGTTCTTGGGGTGTTCCTGAACATCATAGCTGATTTCCTTTTGTCTGAGGATGGCAGTCAAGGTGAGATGGTGAACTGGCATAGTAGTTCCTTAAATGTTTACAAATTCTAACAACTCTATTTATGCATTGAACCTTTTTCATTCTATATACCTTCCACAAACACATTTACACACTTTTCAAAAGTACATCAAGGCTATCTTTTCTGTCTTTTTAACAAATGTTTGCTTAGGGTGGAGGGTGGGTGAAATTAGAACAATAACGCATCCAGTGAAATCAAAACTAATATATATCTTTGCTGCAACTAAAATTGGTAAGCTTATTGAAAATGACATGCAAATTGAGGAACTGGTCTTCATCCCAGCCGCTTCACACTCGGCTGCGAACCACCCCAGCACATGCTGTAGGTCTTGGCTAGTGGGAGCAAGCAGGACCACGTCATCTGCAAGAAGAAGAGACGAAATCCACTGGTCCCCAGATAAGATCCCCTACCGCCCTTGGCTGTGTCTAGAATTCCTGTCCATAAAAGTTATGAACAGGACCGGTGACAAAGGGCAGCCCTGTTGGAGTCCAACACGCACCGGGAACAGGTGCATGTTCCAACTTACTGTCAGCAATGCGGACCAAGCTTCTGCTCTGCTTGTACAGAGAACGGATGGCCCCTAATAAAGGGCCCCCAACTCCGTACTCCTGGAACACCCCCCACTGGGCGCCACGAGGGACACAGTCAAATGTTTTCTCCAGGTCCACAAATCACATGTGGACCGGTTTGGCAAACTCCCATGAACCCTCAAGTACCCTGCAGAGGGTGTAGAAGTGTTTCAGTGTTCCACGGCTGGGACGAAAACCACACTGCTCCTCCTGAAGCTGAGGTTCGACTATCAATAGTTATTAATCAAAAAATAAGTCAACATGCTAGTTTCCCTTTCAGTTTTAAGCACCCTGCATGCTGATGCAAGAACATGTTTTTCAGTTCCGAAAGTGTCTTCACAGTAATGTTATTAATATTCAGTCATTGTTGCAATCTTTGGGTGGCAGTTTTATTAGTGCTGTAGAACTGATGCACATGTGGAGTACATTTGAAAGAAATTTTTGACATTTTGACAACACCCTGTGGCAACCTGGCTTATGTGGTGATTAATTGGTGTATACCATAGTGTAAAATGCAGAAGGCCATGCTGGAGAGTAATTTACCTAAAATGTTATATCTTACGTTATTAAAACAAACGGCAGATACACAATAGTGCAACAAGGGTATAAAGGTACCCAACTAATGTGACAGATCTGAAATACACCATTTTGCCAAAATTATTGGGTTGCTTGCCTTTTAAACACTCGAGTGGCATCCTATTTAGGCTCCTCTCCATGGCCCTGCTCCACTCGGTCTCGCTCTACTCGGTATGGTACCTGTTGTGTTTCCACTGACCCACTGACGGCTGGAGCTATGAAGCCCCACCTCCAGCTGTCAGTGTAGTGCGCTGTGCTGCTATTATTATTATTATGGCGGCGCAGGAGAAGCAGAGACGAGAGATGCTGCTCTCTGGGCTGGTAATGATTTGCCAGAAGATGCTACAATTTTGGGCTTTATGAGAAAGTTTTTGTCTCAGCCATGCCAATAACGAGGACAAAGACTCTAAAGCGTAAAATCGTGGACTTGTTCTTCTGACCGCGCTGAAGTTAGTTTTAGGTTTGATTTTGAATATTCGTGCTCCACAAATTCAGCGAGGTCTTACATTTGAATCGATTAAGGCAGTCGGATTACTGGCAGCTGCTCTCTGCCTACTCACTTCTCCTGCAGATGGTGGTTCAGTGAACCACAGTCTGTTAATGTCATATGCAGTCCCCACTCAGCTTTGGTTGTACCTGCTCAGGAGCAGGGACCTAAAAAGTAGGTACCGGTACGGAAAAAAGAGTAATGGAAATGCTTGCAAGTAGAGTCAAGTAGGTCCAAATCGAGCCAGTGGAAAAGGGGTGTAACTGGACTATTTGCTTTGATGTTTCTGATAACAGGACGATGTCTGGTCTAAGCATGGTTGCTATGACGTTTTCTGGGAATTGGAGCTGTCTACATAGGTTGACCTTTGGCTGCCAGTCTCTCGTTATTGGGAGCAGCCCCCCAGATTGACTCAAGCACTGTTCTTCTCCACAGTTTTAACAAAGGAAATGTTCTACCTTGCTGGGTGCTGTTGTCTACTGCAAGAAATCCTAGTGCTGATGACCTCTGTGATGATCTTTCGCAATTGGTCATGGCACCAACAGTAGGGCCCATCTCCGAGTGCTTTTGGACGACAGCTTAAGATATGATCCAGCGATCCTCCTTTCTGGCAGAGCGGGCACAATGGGGTGTCTGACAGGCCCCAGTGGAAGAGATTGATGAATGGACTGAACCAGGAACGTGATCCAGTGTTGATCAGACATCCACAGCCATGTCCATGATACCCATTCTTTTGGAAAAAAAAAATAAAAAATTTGTAGAAGCAGCCTGGATACTTTGGTGCTAGAATTTACATGCCTGTGGTTATGGAAGTGATTAGAACACATTAATTCAGTGATCTGGAGATGTGACCCAGTAGCTCTGGCAATAATAGATTATAAAGAATTGAAAGTGCGAAAAAAAAATGGCAAAGAGCTAAAGAACACGAGGAACAGGTGTGATGTTTAAACATCTGGTGTACAGTAAGTGATACAGTGGAAGAGGAAGCCAAGTGACCACATTCCACAAATTAAACAGGAAGCAAGGGTGACAAAACAAAACAAATTAATAACAAGATAGCTAAAAATCCTAGGCATATCCTAGGCAAAAACAAAGGCATATTAGTTTGCACAAAGATACAAAAGTGGAGGCTTAGGAAGCCTTGACTTTAATCAACAACTTTATTGGGTAAAACACATCAAAGTTGAAATGTGTGTTCAACACTATACATAATCAATTTCACCGATATTTTTGCATGCTTTTACTTAAATAAAAATGCATCACCACAATAACAAATATCATTAATCTGTAAAATTACAGTTTAATGGAGCTCCCAGCAAAAAGCTTTCCAAATCTTTTTTGTACATGTATTTTATTTCTTCAGATGAACTTTTTTATAAGGAAAACCTTAAAAACTAAACTTTTAAACCTCAGTATAAGAGTTGAATTATGTTTGTAATGATCACAAGAAATTGTACTTAATGTTTGAGTGAATGATGGGGGATTCAGAGTGTGCCCTGTGCTGTTCCTGCTTTTTATATGGCTCTTAGTCATCTGTTGATGCCTCCAGTGAAGGAACCATGGCATAGATGCTTTTTTCTACTGGCCAGCAGGGCATTTTTATTTCAGTGTACCCCAGAGCCTGGCTATCACTCATTCAAGCCTAATGTCCTAATAACCCTAAACACACAAACACACACTTGGGCCTCTGCCACCAAAGCACCACAGTAAGTGATTCATTAGCACTGATTTATTCCCTGTGGGAGTACTTGTTAATTACAGAAAACTGATCGATACCTTCCGCTAAGCGGTGGATCAAAGGTAAGTGTGTTTGGATCTTCATGTGTGTGCATGTGTGTGGGTGTGTGTGTAGAGACTCCCCTCTGGGATAAGTACAGTCTTTTCACCTCCGTGATGGATGATGTGAGTGTTTTAGCTATCAGCAGTGTTTTACAGGCCATGAGTGGTCGTTTTTCTGAGCTGACCCTGTGACAGACAGCCTGGAGCTGAGCCAGCAGCTGGCAGCCCTGGACACAGCTGGATGGAAAAAAGTCAAGAGAGAGAGAGAGAGACAGAGAGAGTCTGTGGTGCTAAGGATAAAACCTCCCTCCTATGCTGTGGTTTATAAAGGCATGGATGCCATCGAAGGTTTAAGAGCTGTTGTGACTATGAATCTGAATATATTATTTAATATTTAATATTAATACCTTAATATTTTATTAAATAATATTTCAGTCTGTTAAGGATTGTCCTGTGAATACCAGCCCAGTATTAGGGCAAAATCAAAACGGGTGAGCCAAGCTCTCACATTATTGAACAGCAAAACTCTGTACACACATGGAATGAATTCACACAATTTCTCAAAATACAAGAATTTATTAACAAAAATAAGTCAACTCAAAGTCAAACATATTTCAAACTCTTTACTATGCTAAAACAATCCAACTAACTACCAAGCAGAATTAAAGAATACCGAAGACTAATTGGCTACGTACAATATAAACAAGTTGATTAAAGATGGTTGAAACCATGACCAAAAGAGTGATGCAACATTACCATGCAGTGTTTATGTTTTAGAACCAAGGATTATCTTGAAGAATCTGGAAATGAAGTTAAGTTAGTCTTGGAACCAACTTAGGCAATAATCAGCATACCTTTAGACAACCACTCATAATGCAAGATCAGATAAAATATTATTTTAATAAAGTAATGTTTTAAAGAATGTTCTGCTGAATAAAACCAACCTTCTGGATGACTAATTCTCAATGGTGTCTCATTAGCTGCCTTTATTTATTNTGACTAATTCTCAACGGTGTCTCATTAGCTGCCTTTATTTATTAAAATAATATTTGAAGAAATATTATTAAGGAAATGGTAAAATATTTAAGGAAATATTTTGGAAAAGAGCCAAATCTTTCTGGAGAAATGGGGCTTAATGGTGTTTACTTAGTTATCAAGTTTAGTAAAATAATGTTTGGGAAATATTATTTACTGGATTGAAAACTAACAACCTTTCTTGGAAGATGATCTTTAGTAGCAAGCACGTGTTCTTAGCTGTTAGCAGTTAAAGCTAACAAAAGAAGCTGATAGCTTAGCACCAGAATCAAACACACACCTCTAAAAATACCATCAATAAAAGGGTTAAAATGCATAAGCGCGAACTGCGCGTTATGATCAATCTTCTGTGTTTAAAATCACCCATTTAAATAAAGTTTGTCTTAACTTTAAAAACACACAAACACAGAACACAAAACTAAGCACATGTGCTGCAGATAGCCTGCTAGCACCAAGATAGCTGAGTTCAACACCAACAAAACCAAACTTCATAAAATGAAAAACATTCAGATCATTTCATCCTAAATCTCTCTGCCCAAACCTAACCTCTGAACCATGCTGAGGAAAAGCTGTCTAGGGCAGCGAAGTTTGAAGAAACCTCCACAGTCAACAAACGGTTAGCTACAGCTAACCTCCTTATCTGTGGGGAGTGGCTCGTTCTGTCGGCTCCTGTTGTCCTTCTTTCAGACCGGGAAACTGCTCCACTCGGCATTGTGCTGGGAACTCCCTAGAAACAGTTAATCTCTGTAAATCTCAGCCACGCTTAGACCTTAATTTACCCCTTTTTATGGATGAATACCGGATTCTTTCAACAGTAATTCATTAGTACTTAACTCAGTGGATATGATCGATGATTGTATGACACTCTCGGATCCAGTTGAAGAGTATTGTCTGTTTGCCAGCAAAGAGACATTAGCATGCTGTGTCTTTTTGTCCAGGCCCCAGGGTGACCCACCTAGAAGAGATTGGCTTGTTGGAGAGAGGTGCTCTTATACAGACAGTGGCATCATGGGAACTCCGCTGTTACAGTTTGCTTGGCTGTGCCGGAAGTAGGTTAAATGCACTTTATTTTGAAAGTTCCAGAAAAGTCCATACTGGAGTTTTCATGTTGTATCCATGACTGTGGGTCCCAACATGAGCATGTCCTGGAAAAACTTTGGCCCCTATTAGGAGATAGCTGTAAAATCTCTGTGCTTATACATGACAGAAAGAACAAAGCCAAAAGGATAAGAGACAGTAATAAACAATCAACAAAAGCCATAAACTGTCAGGTACAACCAGACACAGAGTTAATATCAACAACTAAGTCATATAAACTGGCTTTATTGAACATTAGATCT
>JAHUTJ010051422.1:0-13855 GCA_036250325.1 Characodon lateralis
TGGTTTTAGTGAACAGTGCTCTGTAGCGGCGGCCTGAAGGTAAAACTCTGAACAGTTTATGTGCAGGGTGTGTGAGGTCTGCAGAGATTTTAGCAGCTCTTTTCCTGACCCTAGACCTGTATAAGTCAAACAATAAGAGAATTATAACAATACATCTCAGGATTATAATTGCTATTATTATTACAGAGTTACAGTACAAAGAATTGGCAAAAGGTTTCAGCATCAGAAAATTTGGATTCATGTTAAAGAAAACTGTTGCTGTGCTTCTAAATAGTTTGAGATCTCTTTGGATTATGTGCACTCATCTTAAACAGGATCCTGAAAATTGTCATAACAAAATCGATTAGTTACAGCATTAAGATATATGGCTGAGAAAACATATTTTGAAAAGAGATTGTTCTTTGAATTCTTGAAGCTTCAAATTTGGCCATTTGTCTGTCTTTGATGGTTTGTCTTTGTTTTGTTGGAATGAATGTTTGTTCATATGTTGCATGACATAATAATCCATGTTTAGAATAATGTTTCCAAATCCCAGATTGATTAAAACCTTGAGTTTTCAGGAGAGTTAAGAAGCAGCTTGTTTTGAGGTAGGTGCATCTTGACAGTTTTGCAGTTTAAGGTACATTAAGATGGGTTGGAATGAAGAAACTGTGGGGCCCGCCCATTATGGAGAGCCGTTTCATTCAAAATTAAATAAATAATGCTATTGATAAATTATTAATAAATATTCCATGGAATAAATAAATATACCCATGAAATAAAACAAAATAATTATGTTAAAAGACATTTTTATCTTATTTTATTTAATTCATTTCAAGATTTATTTAATTTACTTAAAGATTTATTTATTTATTTCAGAATGCAATTTTTTTTGTGACACTTTTATTTTGTAAAGCTACTTTACGTATGTCAGTGACTTACTTTTTAACCCCGTTTTTCATTTTAAGCTCTTTTTATTTCATGTTCTTATATTCAAATGAGGGGGCGGAGTTTTATCTGTGGGGTGGTGCTGGGACAGCAGGGCCGAGCTCAGTTCATGGCATTGGCAGGCAATTAATATTTATTAATAATTTATCAATAGCAGTATTTATTTATTTAATTTTGAATGAAACGGCTCTCCAAAGCCCATAGGCTGCCCATCAGAGGTTAGTCCTGCCAGGCTCCGCCTACCTAACATGTTTGTACACGCCTTTGCTTTCGTGGAAACGCTCAGCATCTCCCTTCCTGAGTTTTAACACTGTTTAAGAGACAGTAGAATCAAAAGGCTTGTAGTTATTGCTGCCTTAAAAACGTGTTTTTGTATAATAATTAAGGATGGAGCATGACACTTAGATTTCTGTGTTTTACTATTAAAAGGTTAATGAAATAGTCTAAACATCTTTAAAGAATTTGTTTTGCGTGCAGAATCATTGGTGATTTATTAGATTGAAAGCTTTCCCTGATGCCATTAAGCTAGCTGACAGTTTAAGATATGCCAAAAGTAAGGAATATATTTTTGATACACAATCTGAGTCATAAGTTCATACTTAGTGGGAATTAATGATTGGATTCAATTTGTAGGGTTTATGCATCAAAATTACATTACATTTCCATTAATCTAATACTCATTTTTATACAAGACAAATATGGATGATATGTGACTTAATTTTAAGTGAAACATTGATGAACTGCACAACAACTGAACAACTGAAGTTTGTGCTTAGTTGTTAATGGAATTGAATTGCAGTTAAAAAACAACTGGATTTTCATTATGTTGCTTTCGGTAAATTCACAGTGGCACATAGTTATGTCAGAATTTCTTTCTTTCGTTCGATGTAATGTGATCCTGGTTACTAGAAAATCTTTTCAAACATTTTTCTGGATTGCCGCATGGGTTGGACCCTGCGTCAGAATAGGGGAATGTCAGAATAAAGTAACATGGGGTTACAAAAGTTTTAGCACTCATGGGAAAAAGGGTAGCCCATATCTCCAGTAAGGACTTAGTGATGATGGGAGAGAGACGTTGTACTTAGTTTATAAATGGTGCATAGCTCCCTAAGACCATATTCTGAAAACCTGTCTGAAAGTATGGTGTTGATTCTTTTGTGAAATTTTACATCTCCACAGATTAGACCATTTTTGAAATTCTCTTTGGGTATTCTGAAACTATGGAAATAATGACCTGTACTCACGCCTTCCTCAAACATCTGATGTCACATTTTTAATATTCAGAATATTTAGCTGATGGTCACTGCTAGTATACTAGGTGGAGTCAGAAGATTAATTCTCTTTGCATTTCCAGAAGGAAAGACATAGGCTTCATTTTGTTGGTGTAGTGAAAACACAGAAAAGTTTGTTTGTTTCTTGCACTGTTGAAGGCCACAGAACGATTGTGATTCCTCTATAGATGCAACGATGGGGGAGATTAGTTTTTGGGCTACGAACACACTGGGCATATCACCCACAGAGTAATGGAGACGTGGAGCGTGAGAATGGGACTTTGAAATTAAAATTAGCCAAGTGTTGTGAACGCTCTGTCTGTTGTTTTCACTTACATGAGATTGAGACAAAGAGCACGAGCAAACCTCAGTCCTTTTGAAGTGCTGTTTGGCAGGCCTTCTAATTTAGGCATGGAGATATTGCCAAGATCACTGCCCACCACACCTTTGTGTGAAAATAGGATGTTGTCTTACTGTCAAAACCTCTCCACTGTGATTTCTCAAGTTGTGAATGCTGCATTACCAGAAACAGCCACTTCCACCCTCCACTCCTCTGTTCCTGATGACTGGATTCTGCTCAGGGAATTTAAGAGAAAACACTGGAAGTCCAGGCGCTGGAACGGACCATATCAGATCCTGGTCACCCACACCGCTGTCAAGGTAGCAGAGCGTGTTACCTGGATACACGCATCACACTGCGAGAAAGCTACAGCTCCTCCAGATTCCTCTGGCTCTCAGGACACAAGTCATCTTTCAACTGGATCATCTACTGCCTAAAAGGTGTGAGGACAGTGGACCACCACAAGACAAAGAAAGCACGACCCCCCCCCAGCGGGTTGTGGCAGATGGCCGCTCACACTGAACCTGGTTCTCCTGGAGGTTTCTTCCTGTTAAAAGGGAGTTTTTCCTCTCCGCTGTCGCTACATGCATGCTCAGTATGAGGGATTGCTGCAAAGTCAACGCCAGTGACTGTCCACTGTCNGGTCGTGGCAGATGGCCGCTCACACTGAGCCTGGTTCTGCTGGAGGTTTCTTCCTGTTAAAAGGGAGTTTTTCCTCTCCGCTGTCGCTACATGCATGCTCAGTATGAGGGATTGCTTCAAAGTCAACGCCAGTGACTGTCCACTGTCGCTACATGCTCATCCAGGAGGAGTGAATGCTACAAATCTCTGATTCGATGCAATCTGCTGGGTTTCCTTAGATAGAAAAACTTTTTATCCAATTTGAATAAATAACTGAATCTGACTGCACTGTTCAATGGTTACGATTAATTGGAATGTATGAAACCTGACTTTGTGAAGTGCCTTGAGACGACGTGTTGTGAATTGGCGCTATATAAATAAACTGAAATGAATTGAATTGAACTGTAAGCTGATCACTGGCGAGTGATTGAAGAGGTGAAAGGGCACAATAATCCCTTGGGCAGTGCAAAGTTATTTCAGAATCTACTTAAAGCTCATCGCCTTGCATCAAAGTTAGAAATCATAAGGTCATTTATCTCACTGCGCACATACTGCAATGAGAGACACATGGGGACATACAGGGAAGACCTCTACAAATTTGCACATAACCTTTCTCCAGATGATGGATTGGCGACATCTGCAACAGAGAGACTGTTAAGCATGCCCCACGATGCTTATTGTCCTCAATTCCTTTCTTTTCATTTGGTGGATACTAGGCTCTCCTTTGCCTGGACTGCAGGGGTCAGCCTATTTAAGCTGATGACTCAGCTTAAAACCTTAATAATGATGGTGATTTTGATGATTTTCCCACTGTTTAATCTCCATTTATTCAAATTACATTTATCATTTTTTTTTTGTTTCTTGATTCTAATGATGCTTCTGTAAGAATAATGAACACACAGAGTGTTGATGATTTGGGTATCACGTTTTTTTTATTGCATGTTTTTTGTTGTGTTTCTTTTATTTCTGGTCATTCCTTTACCATGCCAGTGACCGCCTTGGTGGAGGGGTCATGTGAGTATTTTCCTGCCTGATTGTTTGTTGATACACAAACGTGTTTTAATTTCCATCTGACAGGTTTTTCACTCACACAGAGGATGACTGTATTTTTTCTTCTTTTTATTATATTATTCAGTTTCTCCCTTTTTAGTATTATTCTTTTTATATTTTGCTTTAAATAAGTGTCGATCACACATGAAACACGTTTCATTCGTTTCAAAATTTAAATTGCTTTTGTCCTTCTGAGGTGACAATCCCTCCACCTTCCTTTCTGCCCCCCTCCTGTTGGTCATCCCGACTACATTTACAAGCTAAAGGGAAAATGTGCCTGAACACAAGGTGTTTCGTTTCTCTTCCTACCCCTGGAACCCCTGCTGGTTCAACACAAGAACATTTGTTGCAGAGGAGTCGAGATGTCTGCGTGAAAGTTAAGTTGATTCTCACCTCTGCTCTTCCTAAAGGGGGTGCCAGGTTACATGGGGTTTTTGCTAAGCTGATATAAGGAAGTGTCAGCCTTTGTCTCAGCAGACTGGCCTCAGCTCTGCTCAGTAATACGTCTGATGCTGAAAGACCTGTCTCCCTTATAAGGCTAAATTAATAAAGCTGATTGAATGGTTATCATTCTCTTCCTTTAGAAAATACAATTTTTCTTCAACACTCCTCCAGCAGCTACTAACCAAAGTTAGGTAAGTAGACATTTAGCTACATCTTTGTGCTCTCCAACGTGGCCTTGTTTATCTGCTTAACTTGGAAACAGTTTGTCAGATTTATCAATATGAGTTTAGTGTGTTTTCTTAAAATACATTTTTTTCTAAGGAAGCTGATGTTTATGTCATGCACTCTCGGTTCGGTGATCCCAATTGCATGTTCTGAAATTAAACTTGGTTCTGTTATAAACTTGCATGATGTGAGTGGCTAAAGGGATTTGTGAAGTGATTGTGATTTTATGTCAATTGCTGAACTATGATTTTTAAGAGGTTAATATAGCATCATCAGTTACTAAATAAAGCATCCACCTCCAGCTACTACAGCCTCATGCTGTGCACACACCGTTCAGCCAAATATTCATTGCAATTGCGCTAGATCAAAGATGGAGAGATTTTACCTCACTTTAACAGGCATGCTAGAGCCAACTAACTCTGAGCCTGTAACAGTCAAGGACAAAACTGACTCAACTTTGGTGTAAACTTGTGTCTCAACATTAGCACCAAGATGTTTTAGATATTGTATACATGCCTAGAAGCTTTGGACAAAATAGAATAAGACAGAATAGTCTTCAGAACAAATATCAATTTCTTTTTTCACAAACCATTAGAATTAGAGACTCTAAGAATCTGCATAATATTAAATACGTTTTTTTACATGTACTGTTGCAGCATTTCAGGCAAACCATATGGAGAAGCAGGTTCCCTAAGTGCGCCAGAGCAGTATTGCTCTTCCAAAAGGATATTTGGAGATGATATCCTTTTGTGGTAATAGCTTGATTGACTTTATTAAATCATAGAAAACACTTTTACCAATGTTTAATAACAGTACATCAGGTAATTTCCACCAACAAAAATGATTTTGCTTTCATTGCTAGAGGAGGAGACCTAATTAAAATGACATTTAAAAGGCTAATCAGTCATGATTTGCAACCATTCTTTCTTCTTTGTCTGCTAATCCGATATTAGTTGCTATATCTTACTATGTCTGAGATATGGCCATTAATTTTTAGCTACCAATGAAAGTTAGTTTTTGCCCATTTTGGAAAATTTTAAAAATGTATACAGAATACACATTTTTGGGGGGAATTTTGATTTGCAATTTTGCTTTTTGTACAAAATGGTTGTGTGGGAATGAGCAAAGCCTAAGTCATTTGATGCAAACAAAGAATAAAAAAAACTTCCAGGGAATGTGGTGATAAATGAAGTATTTGCTTATGTGACTTTTAGTTTAAGAGTTTTTGGCCCAGAAGCACATTGATCAAGTCAGTAGTGTCAAATTTTGGTGGACAGGGAAGAACAAAAAGGTACAATGAGTTTTTTTGGTCCAGGTAGCAAATCTATTACATGGGTTGAAGGACAGGCTTGATATGAAATGATTTTTTCTTCTTCCATTTATACATGTGTTTCAGTGCAACTTCGTAATTGAAAGATTCCACTGAGCTTCAGAGAGCAGAACCGAAATATTATGGAGATAAAGGAAGAAAAGAATGATGTTAAAATATCATTTGCTGCTGAACCCGTGAAAACTGAAGATGACGAGAAATCTCATTCCTCACTGTTTAATAAAGTCACAACTGAAGACAACAGTGAGCCAGAACCTTCAACCAACCAGTCAGATCAGCAGATTAAATTGGAGAAAGATGGAGATGACTGTGGTGAACCAGAACCAGCAAGAAGCCCGGGTATTATTTTACACCAAAATGTTAATGATTGTGATTCAGACTCCTCAGAAACTGATGTCAGCGATAAAGGTTACTGGCAACGACCTTCTGACTCTGGATCTGGAGCAGAGGACTGTGGTCCTATTTGGACAAGTGTATCTGATACAGGCTTGAATCATGATGTAGGTTGTGACACTTTCAAAACGTCCTTTGGTTGTGTTGACTGTGGTAAACAGTTTCGCCACAATAAGTCTTTCACAAGGCACTTGCATGTACATGCTGGAGAAAAAACTGTTTTATGTCAAACATGTGGTGAAACATTTAGTCAACATATACATCTTAAAAGACATAGTCCCACAAAGAAAAAAAGCTGTTTTGTTGTGAACATTGTGGCAAAACATTTCACAATAGCTCAAATCTTGGGAAACATTTAAAACTTCACACTGCACAGAAGGAATTTAGCTGCGCTGAGTGTGGAAAAAGATTTAACTTTAAAGCTCATCTTAAGTCCCACATGGTGGTCCACACAGATGAGAAACCTTTTGGCTGTGATGTTTGTGGTAAAGGTTTTTGCAGAAGTGAAGATGTTAAGTCTCATATGAGAGTGCACACTGATGAGAAGCCGTGCAGCTGTAGCATATGTGGGCAAAGTTTTAACTGTAGGTTTCATCTTAAAACGCATATGGAAGTCCACTCTGGAGAGAATGTTTTTGGCTGTGATGTTTGTGGGAAATGATTTGGTTGTATGTCATATCTTAAGAGACACATGCAAACACACACCAGAGAGAAGCCATTTAACTGTGAGGGTTGTGGAAAAAGCTTTAGTTCTGAACTGCTTCTTAAGAAACACATGACCATCCATTCAGGGGAGAGACCTTTTACCTGTGAGGTCTGTGGTAAAACATTTCGTGCTAAACGACACCATGAATATCACATAAGGATCCACACAGGAGAGAAGCTTCTTGACTGTGAGGGTTGTGGAAAAAGATTTAACCATAGTGCAAATCTGAAGGCTCATATGCATATACACAGTGGGGAGAAGCCATTTATTTGTGAGGACTGTGGAAAATGTTTTCGCACGCAAGGAAGTCTTGTGCACCATATGATAGTTCACACAGTAGAGAAACCTTTTAGCTGCAACGTTTGTAGTAAAACATTTTATAGAAATGCAGACCTTAAAATACACTTGAGAATACACACAGGGGGAGACCTTTCGGGTGTGAAATATGTGGGAAAAGATTTCGTCAACGCTCATATGTTAAAATACATATGAAAATCCATACAGGGGGGAAGTCTTTCACTTGTCATATCTGCAGTAAAGCCTTCCGTGAGAAAGGGTCTCTTTTAAAACATACAAGAGTTCACACAGGAGAGAAACCATTCAGTTGTAATGTCTGTAGCAAAAGCTTTAGTGAAAACCGTACATTAACAAGGCACTTGAGAACTCACAGAGGAAACCAGATTAAACTGGGAAAAATTGAGCCGACTTCACTGTGATGGGCTTTTCTTTTTACTCTGTTTGTGAAGTGGCTGTCATAACCGCGAGCACTGTCTCTTTTTATTCTGCACCAGAACACTGATGTTATCTCAGCCTCATATGTTAAGTGGTCCAAAATCAGAAACTGGATGTAGAGTCATAGATACAAAAATCCATCAAAATCTTGTGATGGCCATGTTTAAGTTGAGTAGTTTCTAAATATTGTTATCTAAAATGTTTAATGAATCCTACTAGAAAGGCTGTGTGTAACTTCTGTTTGCAGCACAGCTGGAACCGATGGAGGCTCAGCTTTTTGGTATTATCAAGTGTTCCTGAACGCTTTATATGTAAAACAGTTCTTATAAAATAAGATGGTGTGTTTAAGACTGAAAGAATGCAGTGATGCAAATTTGGGTTTTGTTGTGTTTAACAGTCTCTCTGCACCATAATCCTCCAAAAAAAACACTAGAAACACTTTTTTGTAGTCTAAATTTTAGCGATGGAATGACATAGCTCCAAATGTGCTCTGGTTGTAGAAAATCTGATTTTTTATATAAGCAGTAAAAAAACTGCCTCTAGCACCAACCCTGCTTAATAGCTGGCAAGATTTGGTGGAAAATCCCTGATAGGGGTCTAAATTCAACCTGTGAGAAACAAAAATATAGACATTTTTATTTTGTAGTCTGGAATAAGGTGATGTAATGGCTCTTTGTAAGAACGAATATTCTAACTAGATCATATTTTGCAAATAAAACTTAAATTTTCTTAACTTTCAGAGTTTTCTCCCAATGGTTTTGTATGCTGTTGAAACATTTTAATTGTCTCATCGTTGTGCTTAATATTTGCCCTGCGCAGTGCAAAAAATATAATCTGAAGAATTGTAAGAATATCTGCATTTAAAGATGTGGACAAGTTTTAAAAGAATATCCCCCATTACCTAGATGCATAAAGGGCTGGAGGTACTAAGGAATTACCTCCTCCCCAGGGAGAAATGTTTCATTTTATGGTGAAAAAATGTGGAACAAAAAGTACAGAGTGCATCAATGAATGGGTTAAAGATTTTAATTTTCCTGCAGAGGGTTTTTAGAAAAAATTTCAAACTGTAGTCCAACTTTTCTTTTACCATGCCACTGCAATGTTCCTTTTTTGTTTTTAATGGGGTTTTTTTCATCATGAACTGTGTTGTTGCTAAACAAATAAACTTGCCTGAAACCAGAGTATTCACTTGAGTTTAAATTGAGAAGGTCAGAAGGAGTTGCGCTATAGTTCCAGACAATGCCCCTGATGGGGCGCAAGAGACGAACTGTAGTACTGAATGAGGAAGTCGGAAATGGCAGAGAAGAGGGGCGGTTCAGGACATGTACAAGGACAGTGAGACAGTGGTGAGGAGTGTGTTATGAGTAGACAGATGGGTTAAATGCTGGGGTGGGATTCGATCAGGGATCATTTAAATTCTCTACCATGATTAATGGACATTTTATTAGATTAGGTCAGATAGGACAAACCCATGTAATATGATGTTGACTGATGACACTGATCTGCAGTGATAGTAGGGCCGATGAAAGAGACTCTGGTGAGGTGGACGTTTGCCCTGGAGTGAAGAAGAATGAAAGTGAGTTGAAGCAAGACTGAATCTATGTGTATAAACAAGAGAAACAGATGTGGAACTGTGAAGGATCTGAGGCACTGAAGGTGGATCAGTTTAAACAATTGAGGTCAGCCATCCAAAGCTGCAGCCAATGCAGAAGAGGGTGCAGACAAGGTGCAGTGGATGGAGACCAGTGTAAGTGAACCTTACCCATACTAGCGTCCCCTCACTAGCGTCAACAACACTGTGTGCATTTTGGATCACTTCTGGTTCCTATGAACCACCCTTCCTCAGGACCTGAGCTAGTCCTCACACAAACACTGTTTGGAAGAAGGCCCAGCAGAGACTGTACTTCCCGCAGCATTTCAAGAAGTACAACCTGCCACAGGAACTGCTGGTCGTCTTCTATGTGGCCATTATTCAATCTGTCCTGTGTTTATCCAACAGTGTGTAGACTGGCTCAGCCACACAACATGACTTGGCCAAACCACAAAGAACAATTAAGTTAATCAGGAGAAAAATCATCGGGGATGACCTTCCCTCGATCCAGGACTTGTACAGGTCTAGGATCAGGAAGAGGTCTAGGATCAGGAAAGAGCGGCCAACATCTCTGCGGACCCCACACATCCTGGACACAAGTTGTTTAGACTTTTTCCTTCAGGTCTGCGCTCAAGAGTGCTCATGGCAAATACCAGCCGCCATTGAGACAGTTTCTTCCGCAAGTCAGAGTGCCCATCTGCTCTGCTGGGAAACACCATGCATATTTACACTAATTACCTCTGCTAAGGAGGTTATGTTTTTGTTGGTGTGTCTGTCCCTCCAATCTGTCTGTCTGTTTGCAAAATAGCTCAAAAGGTTATGAGCAGATTATGATTACATTTTCAAACAAGGTGCATATTAGGACAAGGAACAGATGAGTAGATTTTGGTGATGTTTTTTTGTCAGACAACTGCAGGTGAGGCTGGTGGAGGACAGGTTTTCCTGTTTTAACAAGACCATCTTGGTAAAGGTAAGGTATATTTCTAAAACAGTTTTTGTAACCATTTATGTAAAAAGGGAAAAATTGAATCTCATTCCAGGAGATGAGCAAAGAAAGATAAAGAGCAACCCTAACAAGATAATATGCCTAGAATAAAAAAATCCCAACCATAATTATATACTATATAAACTTTACAATTTTAACCAATTCTAATTTGTTTCATGTCTTCAAAATAAGGAATGACAAAAAAATCTGCACAGACCTGGTTGTGCAGATTAGATGTCTATCTGGATGTCTGTCTGTTTTTATGTACATATACCACATTGTTAAGTCAGTTGTGTTAATTTAAACCCAAAATAAGAATGTGTTTTTTACAGTAAGATCATGCTGTACTCAGTACGTCCTGGTCTGTAAATTAGAGCATTAAATGTACTGCGGGTAACTTTCTTCATAAATTATGTTCGTCTACTTTTAGGAGCTATTTCGTTTGAGTTTGGAGCACACTGATTACAAACCCAGACCTGCTTGTGTATTTATAATAATAAAATAAATAGGTAGGGATCTGTAAAATAAACGAAAATAGATTTAGATCATTTATATCTCAATATGACCAGAATTTTTGTACAGGTTTATTTAAAAAAAATGTTCTCATACATTCATGGATGTATTTTTAAAGTTTGTTACTATGACTCTTGTCAGTATAGAAGAGACAATAAGGAGCCGGGCAACAAAAGCTACTACGGACTACCAGAATGGCTTATTTAATAGTAACGGCTCAGTTCTTTGCACCAGTATGGCTTCATTTACAGCAATGCCCCCTGTCACTTATGTAGGTTTATTCTTTATTCGTGTTTAAGAAAATTAGCTTTAATGGCACAATTAGCTTTAATGGTACAACAATTAGGTCCTGCGTTTTACCCAGAGTTATTGTGTATTCCAGCAAGTTCATATAAAGCTATTATGTATTCTTTGGATAATCTCATCTGGGAGCAAATACACTGCCTGGCCACCAAAACAAAAAGGTCACACACTTTAATATTTTGTTGGAGTGCCTTTAGCTTTGTTTACAGCATGCATTCGCTGTGGCATTGTTTTGATAAGCTTCTGCAATGTCACAAGATGTATTTTCACCCAGTGTTGCATTAATTTTACACCAAGATCTTGCATTGATGATTGTAGAGTCTGACCGGTGTGCAAAGCCTTTTCCAGCACGTCCCAAAGATTCTCAATGGGGTTAAGGTCTGGACTCTGTGGTGGCCAATCCATGTGTGAGAATGATGTCTCATGCTCCCTGAACCACTCTTTCACAATTCGAGCCCGATGAATCCTGGCATTGTCATCTTGGAATATGCCCGTGCTGTCAGGGAAGAAAAAATCCATTGATAGAATAACCTGGTCATTCAGTATATTCAGGTAGTCAGCTGACAAAATAGCCACCCTTTGCTTTGATTACTGCTTTGGCATTCCCTTGATAAGCTTCATGAGGTGGTCACCTGAAATGGTTTTCCAAAGAATCTTGACAGAACTTCCCAGCGGTTCAGTGAGAGACGGCCAAAGATAAATTTTTCAGTCAAGGGCAGCTACTTTGAGGAATCTAAAACATAAACACATTTAATGTTCTTTTACAATTCTTTTGTTTGCTACATATTTCCATAGGCATTCATTCAGAGTTGATGCTTTCAGTGAGAATCAAAAACCAATAAATGAGAAAGTGTGTCTAAAACTTTTAACCGGTAGGTTAAACCACAAACGGCTATAACCCAATAAGCAAGCAGCTCATTCGTTCAGTTTAATGGTTATAATGGGAGTGGTCTCCCCCTCTCAATATGGCGGCCATGTTGACGTGGCGCTGTGGCACGCCGATGTAAAGCAGCTCTTCCGGGAGAGATTTCTTTGTGTCTTCTGAACATTTACCGCTAGTCTTAAACCTGTCAGTGTTGGAATAGGTTTTAGGAGCCGAACCCAGTCACGTGGACGATGATGGAGGCTGAATAAACCCAGAGGAACCGTGAATCTTCGTCGAAGATGCTGCAGAAAATAAAGGTAAACATGGTGCGACCCTCTTTTGCAGCTGGAATCACTGCTGAGGGACAGATTGTTCCACATATAAATAGACCAATTAACTGAAATGTAAGGAGCTGTTTGACAGCGTTAGATAGACCAGAGTTACCAACACGGACATGTTTCTCTCCGCGTCTGTTAACAGGCCGGTTAGTCTACATTTCTGCTCCAAAAACTACATTTATCTTTGGTTTCCAACGTCACAGTCAGGGCTGAAAGATGTTCTATCAAAAAGCTTGGATACATCCAGGGTATCTTTAGCTGCCCTGCTTTAATGTACTCTGATCATGAAGATCCAGTTCAGTGTTGTGGCATGCTGCTCATTAACGCAACTAACCGGGGTGAATGATTCTAGATGATCACAAATGACCACAAAATACAATCTTAAACTGATGGGACATATTAAAACCAGAAGAAAAGTTGACAGAACAGGAGGCAAAACATCTATATACAGAAAATAAGAGCAATAAGCTGATCCTAGAAGCAGCTCTCATAAATGCAAAGATATTTCCAGTATTACCCTTCCTCTTGATTTTGTTTCAGTAAAAAAAAAGACCTCTTTACACAAATCATCCACTTATATGTTGTTGCTTCAATGCTGCACAAATTCTGATTTATATGATTATAAACAATAGTTCACAGTATGCAATAAATCATTTATGTCATTTATGTTCAAAGTTGCCCTGGGTTCTCAGTGATTTTTAACAAGTATTTCTCCCTGACATTTACAGCAAAGGCATCTTAGAACCTAAAAAACTGCAGATTGATCCATGAGCTTTAAACGCTGAGTGTAAAACGGAAAATTGGAAGCAAAGAGAGGATGTCAGAAAATAAAAACCTCCGAGCAGATGGCCACAGAGCACTCGGTGTGGTCCTTGCCATACCTGCAACATCAGAACTGGAGCAGACACAAGTCAGCAAAGATCTCAGTAAAAAAACATTCTCGGCATCTAAACTACAATGATTGTGTGAAAGTATTGAAACCCTTTGAACTGTTTTCACTTTGTGTTGCATTATCACCAAAAAACGTCAGTGTATTTTACTGGTACTTTATACGATAGACCAGTACAAAGTAGTGTTTAATTATGACGTGAAAGAAAACTAATACAGGTCCTTCTCAAAATATTAGCATATTGTGATAAAGTTCATTATTTTCCATAATGTCATGATGAAAATTTAACATTCATATATTTTAGATTCATTGCACACTAACTGAAATATTTC